>JAOTQE010087055.1:0-15096 GCA_025631205.1 Nesometra sesokonis
TAGATTGACCTCGAATACCATTACCGATCGAGCCCGACCAGTCCAGATTACCATGATCGGGATTGATCGAGTTCGTCAGATCGGCAGTGGGAGCCCACCATAAGGTAAATTGACCTCGAATACCACAGGGGCGCAGCCAGAGGGGGGTCGGGAGGTCAGGACCCCCTAAAATTTTGAGAAAAAAAATGTTTGCTAGTAAAAAAGTTATAATGTGAAGAATATTATAGTATAGCATGAATTGTAAACCAGCGATCGTTAATAATGCAGACAGAAACTCAACTTCGCATAACCTATTACATAATCTATTTCAATAATTTCAATAAAAAAAACAGATTTTTTTTTTTTGCTCATCAAAACCAAACCGGCAACCACGCCCACTCGGATCTCGGGCGAAGGCGAATCTTGGCGCGACCACTGCTGACCCCCCCCCCCCCTCTTCCATTCCATCCTGGCTGCGCCCCTGTACCATTGCCGGGCGAGCCCGACCAGTCCAAATTACCTTGATCGGGATTGATCGAGTTCGTCTGATCGGCAATGTGAACCCACCATTAGTTACCCAAGAGGATGATAACGCCGTGATCGACCCGAATTAGGTTAAGCCCCGACAATTTTCAAACCGGACGTGTCTCCTAATCCAATCCTGTTTTAGGACAACGGCAAAGTTGATTTTTTGCCGTCTTCTATAAACGTCAACAAAATATGTATTAGTGAGGTTTCGCATCTTTACGAAATACGAAAACGAAAACGGATACGTCATAAATTCTTGTAACGTTTAGATAGAACTCCTTGAATATCTGTCACATTTGGTTAATATTTTAGGACGATCATTAACGATTTCTAGGTGGAACATTTGATATATTTTTTAACACAATTAGCCCCTTTCAAAATTTGAATTGTGACGTATCCGTTTTCGTATTTGTATTTCGTAAAGCTGCGAAATCTCACTAATGTTCTTACCAAATACGATTCCAATTTAAAAAGTAGAATTTTAGAATCTTTGTACATCATAACATTTTAAAACAAAAAATAAGCTTTCAGTACGTTAATATAATGTGTTTTAGTCGAGAAAACGATGGAGGGCTAGTTATCCGCAATGCGTAAGCCCCTTTATTTTTTTCACGCTCCATGGAGCACGGAACGGCGTCACGCTCCACCGTCCTGTTGCGTAAACTATGTTTGACCACAGATGACTAGCTCACCAGAAAACCGAACAACTTATGTACGGACGGACGAATGCGTGGACTGATGGATGGCTGGCTATAGTTACTAACTAGAAAATGAATTGACTGACAGACCAATAGATTGTTGGAAGAACTGAATGAGAAAGGGAGGATACAGGGAGAAACAAAGATGGAATAGGAGGGTGTTTACGTTTATCGACGAGAGCAGCCTAGCAATTGAAGAAAAAACAGACAAACAGACACGCGGATAGGACATAAAGACTGGCGCTGTACAATATTATCTAGAACAAAATAAGGAACTAGATTGGCATGAGTATAATTTTGTAGCTTGAAGTAAAAATACAATTGATAAAGTTTGTTTTTAGCTCCGGTTAGATGAGCTCTAGAACTCCCTGTCTGATTAAGTATATAAATATGGCTAATAAGCCATTTCACGGTTTGCTTGACCTTAATCTGCATATGCGCAGTTGAAACCGTGAAATGGCTTATTGCCGCCCGTCGTTTTATTACTTAACCTTAACCTGCACATGCACAGTTGAAACCGTGAAATGGCTTAAACAGTAGATTTTTATTCCGTGGTGGTCAGAAACGTTAGAGGGCGCAGGTTGTTATAATTTACACGGTTCTCAATGGCAATTGACTAATGAAATTAGTGGCTATTTGTTTGTTTATTTTTTTAAAATATTTATTGCTCTCCATCAAATAAATTATACATACAAAATACACATAAAATAAACAGGTAACAAAACTACAGTAAGATAAAAATAACAAAGATGAGAGCAAGAGGATAACCCTATAAGCTCGAAAGCTTGTTTCCATAGGGGTCCTCAACATGTAAAATAAAGACACTATCATCAAAACATCAAAACCTTAAAAAAAATTCTACATTACAGTAATACATTACATTTTATAAATATTTTTTTGATGAATATTTAAATTAATTTTGATTTTTAATTTCCTTTAAATTATTACTTAAATTGAAATAAGATGGTGTTAATTTATTGTGTACTTTGTGTATTAAATTAAGAGACATTTGTTGAGCCCGTTTATTTACATTTAAAATCCCCAATGACAAAACATCTGTTTCGTTAACATGATACCGATTATTAACCCCCCAATATAAATTTTAAAAATTTATTTTGACAACATTGTACTGACTGATCGACCGTCAAACCGACCGTGAACTGAATAGGCCCTCATAGACCGAGTAGCTTATCGGCCACCAACTACAATAAATGGTAGTAATAAATAAAATTTCTTTTAAACAGACTTCAACCCAAATGAGGTGTCAACAAACGAAATCTGGGATGATTGGACGTTTTCATTTTCATCTGGTGGAAGTGAATCTTCAAATAATAAGATTGGCAGTAAGTTTCAGTTAACATCGGCGTTGAAAATCATCATCATCATCATCATCATCAATATCATCATCTTCTTACAACATCATCATCACCACAACCATCGTCATCCTTATCAACATCAACACCATCACCATCGTCATCCTCATCATCATCTCCATCATCATTATCGCCATCATCATCTCGTCGTCGTCGTAGTCGTCATTTTTAGTTTAAATATTACCACTATCGTGTTTCTTTTACTTTTAGCTTCAATATCGCACAATTCAGTTTGTTGTACAGTCAGTAGTAGGCTTGATCATGTTTACCGCCCTCTATAATTGTTTTTTATTTGCAACTTTTTCTATTTTTAAATTGCAGATACAAATTCAGATAGTTACAACGTTGAGGGCAGTGGTAGTTCTTTCTACAACAAGATATTTAAGTATCCACCAGTTTAAAACCGGTACATAAACCAAAGAAAACCTGACGACAAACCGACACCAAAACCAGACTACAGCGACAGATTCAATAGAGAAATAATAGACAGACAACTCAAAACTAACGATAATGCTAAGTCAAAAACTAAGTGTGTAAATATGTATAAAAGCAGATTGTGTGCTAATGTGCATAAGAGATATATTAAAACTTGTAAATATTATATTAATCATTATAAGGTCTAAAAAAGAAATTGTTTTGTTGCTTAAACACAATTTGTTTTTCTCCAAAATTTAACTCAGTCTGTCGGGATTGTATTAATTTTATTTTAGTCTTTCTAATATTGAGATAAAATGTCGGTTTATTGTGTAATTTTAGAATTTTCGGGTTTAGTTATTAACGAAAAGGTTAGAAGATATGAAATTTAAACAAAACACCGACACTAATTTTCAAGACTTTTGGTGGGTTGGACTTTGAAAAACACGGATATTGTGTTGGTCATAAGGCTGTATCCGGATTATCAATTAATGTTCTTTGACAAAAAAACTTCATCCAATATAGGGCCTATGGTAAGGACATGTCCATGTATGGTCATGATGTGATATCATCGTGACCATATAGGTATATCATATGGGCGGCCGTTAGGGCCAGAATATACAACAATGCACGGAACAGACACGAAAATGTGTAACGTTGGAAAGGACAAACACAAGCGTGGAAAGGACAAAATACAAACTTGGAAACGACAAAAAACCTCATCCGTAAGAACAAATACAAACTCGAAAAGGACAAACACACGGAAGGACAAGCACATGTACAACATTGGAAAAGACAACCACAAACGCGGAAAGGACAAACGCATCTTCGGAACAGACGAACTAATTTGAGACGTTGAGGGCAGCAAGAACTCATCTCTGGCAGATCTAAGTAAGAGCAGTGATAGAGTTGCGAATTTGAACGCAATTTTGGTTCCTAATTATCGCGGTGTCCCTATTATGCATTAAAAATGTGCATTTTTATTGAAATTGTTTTGTTACTTTAGCAAATGATTTTCAAAATTTAACTCAGTTGGTCGGGATTTTTTAATTTAGTTTTATTCCTCCTACTAATGAGATAACGTAAAATGTTGGTAGAATTTTATGTAGCCTAATTTTACAATTTTCGGCATAATAGTTATCAAAATTTTGGAAGATAGGGAAATTAAGCAAAACACTAACTTTGATTTTCATGACTTTTGATAAGTTGGGCACGGCCAACGCTAAAGCCTCTTTTTCTGTCGATCGATAAGTTGCGGCGAGTTGCGTTGAGTTGAAAATTGTTAAAGTTGAACCCATTTCAATTTTAACGTTTTTCATTTCAACTTTAACGTTTTTCAACTCAACGCAACTCTCCGCAACTTAACGATCGACAGGAAAAGAGGCTAAAGATCGTTTAGGCCTAATTATTGTCACCATCAAACCATTAGTTAGCCTACTCGTGTTTGGTTTAATTTGAAGGTGCGAATACAGAATTCAGCCAAGGTGGGGACGCACTATTTCAGCGTGGGCGTGTTCACCATTTTAAATTTGACAAGCAAAAAAAAAATTAAATAATTTGCCCGGTTTTATTGGGCATTATTTTAATTTTGGGGGAGCATCTTCACTTTAACGATATTAGAGAGTTCAACTAAATTACAAACACCAAATTATTGTGTTGTTGGTCAGTAATGGTTATTGCATTTTACTTTGTTTAATACAATATTATGTATATTCAAGTTATTGGCCGTTTTCAGATAATATATTATTCACACTGTTTAGTTTTTTTTTATTTTTTCGAAGTGACATATTGAATTATTGTATAACTTTTTGAGACACCGCGTTTTTTGCGTCGTCACGAGTCGATGACTAGCGCCATCTTTCGTATGGGACAATTCTGACGGTGTCTCCCTCTGAATGATCTAGTTTCCCTTGCATCACGTTGTCCTTGATAATGTTTAGGTCATTTCCTTCCTGGTTTATGTTGATGTTATACTATTTAGTAAGAATGTATTGGAAATGTAAATATTAAATGTATAAATAATAAAACTTATACTGTATGGTGCTTATATATGTACGGTACTTTTTTTAAGTAACGCATCCATGCGCTGTGACAAATCCGGACACAATCCGGACATAAGGGACGTATGCAGAAACTGGGGAGGAGGGGGAGGAGGAGGGGAGGAGGAGGAGGGGAAGAGGGAAGAGGGGAAGAGAAAGGAGGAAGAGGGAATGAGAAGGAAGAGGGGAAGGGAAGGAAGAAAGAGGGAAGGAAAGAGGGGAAGAGATAAGGGAAGTGGGGAGAGGGGAGCGGTGGAATAAGGAAGAGGGAAAGAGAGGAAGGCAGGAGAGGGGAAGTTTTGAGGGAAAGGGGAGAAAAGAGGGGAAGGGGAGAAGGTGAAGGGAAGAAGGGGAAGGGGAATGGAGAGGAGAAAAACGAATGGGAGGCAAAAGGGGAGAGGGGAGGAGGAGGGGACAGGGAAGGTGAGAAGTGAGGGTGGGTAGGGTGCTCGAGCCCAATCGAATATTGACGAGCAAAAACACCCTTATTTTTTGGCTCTTTATTGGGGATTGTTTACCAACGTGCTTCTTCTGATAATACGCTTCTTAAGGGGTTGCTCATTTCATGAAGGGTGCTCGATCCCCCAGTTTTAATATTTCTACGCTAAATTTTAATTTTTCTACTTCCCATGGGGATCCTAAACGCGCCCTCACCCACTGGACACGCCACTGACATATACAACATTGAGGATGGTGGTCTTTATTAGCACCACTGGGATTTTTTCTTACCAATACTCTATGGCCAGGATACTTAACAATGAATAACACCTAGGCATAATAAACTTAGCGTCGTGTTCGACATGAAATTTGAATGCGGTTTTCCACCATGACGCTAGAGGAAAGGTGATAAACAAAAATTATTGTTTAGGCCCTACCTTTATATTATAAAAACGATCCAAACCCTTCTTAGTTCCGGTTCGCTTGTTCTTCCGCTTCTCAGTTAAGGTATGCATATCAATACTGTATACTTTGCTACAGCATACAGGTGTAAGATGGAGGGCGCCATCAGTTGTTGAGCGGGTAAAACTTTTAGATAGTTTGCATAAAGCAACACGTTTAATGGAATACTAATTGGTATTAGTAAAACGACAACGCCGGTACCTAAGACAAAACTAAAAAAGGGCGGATTTAAGCCCCCCCCCCCCTTTTTTTTGGAAAGTAAAATAATAAATATTATTAAGATTGTCTATAAAACGAACTATACATCAAAAATTGATTCCTCAACACGCCCCTGAAGCCACTTTGGACATCTAAAGACCAAAATTTCCCTGAGAACATGCCCCGGACCCCCTAAAACTTTGACTCTCTACCGCCGCCCCCTCCCCCTTCCGCCCCTCCTTTTTTCCAAAAGTCTGCATCCGCCCTGGTAAATTAGGCTGTATTTTTATTCTTTTCTTTTCTTTTTAAGATGTCAAAGTAATTTAACTGTTCCCTGGTTATTATGTCATTGTGTTCGGCAAAACAAGCACCTGTCTATCTCTGAGTACGTTACATTATGCGTGTTGTAATAAACAAGAAAAATAGGCATGAAGAACAGAAAGAAAACGCCTGACAAATGTGTTTTTACTCTATTTTTGTGCATTTTATTTATACAGCGTACTATACAATTGCAATATACAGAGGCTAACAGATACAGTCAAAGGTACAGTAGTTTTCGCCGGATTGCGTAAACGTTAGGGTCAACACTTGACTTATAATTTATTCATACGTGAAATGATATACACATTTTCAAGATTTTACGTGCTCGGTGCACGTTAGAAACGATTTATACTTATTGCGCATAGGCCTGCGCATTTCGATTTGTTTACCACGGGGCGCCGCTATCTTTGTCATTGCATAAGGGGTAACGTTATTGGTTCAAGACGGTGATTCGGTTTAGTTTGTAAAAAGACAATCAAAAGGCACATATTGCGTTCTATAGGAGGTGGCAATGGTGGTGCCCCGTCTGCAAATAATGGAAATAACGTTTTTATTTTTGCTCATCAAAACCAAACCGGTAACCACGCCCACCCGGACCTTCCGAGTTGGCCCCCTGTCGGGCACAATTAATCCCCCCCCCCATCAGGCAAATCCTGGCGCCACCACTGGGAGGTGGATTGCTAACGACAGACCTCAAACCACTAAAACTTCATCATCCAACTGATGGCGCATTTCATTAAACACATAAAATATAATATACTTTGGGTAAGTTTAAGGGTAACGTTTATGTAGCACGGTGAAAACTACATAATAACCTTTTAATAAAAACTCATACTTTTATAATTAACCCCCTTTAAATAGTAAAACACCCTAGAAGAATCTCTAACAATAACCCAGTACTTTAATAATGTGGATTATTTTCCGATGTCATCAAAATTACAGTTCTGTTTCATTATGAAGACTGACCCTTAACTACGGTATTGTATGTACGCCACATCAAAATAAAGAGATATTGCATGCGGATCTGAACTATATATGTTAGGGTGGAGGGACTGGGGGGTGTTATGTGCTTTTGAGTTCAACAACAATTAGGGATTGTTATTTGCAAGTGCACACATTATATTTAAAACTAGTGACCCATGACTCTACACCCGCCCTAAAATACAATCAAAGAATACGAACCCGGTTTACTGAGCTTTAAGATTTGTCCTCGTAGCTGACTCATGTTAAAGTTAATGCAAATCCCATTACAGCTCTGTTTAAATTTGAACGCTGGTTTACTTCAAAATAGTGAATTTTACGGACCGGTACTCTTCTGCTGTATTTTTACTATGACTGACTTACTGTGAATCATGAATAACACAAACCAAGGCCTAGTTGGTATTTACATTTCTAACTATTTTCGGAAAGAAGAAAATGTTCCTTCATGTTGAGACTAACTGTTTAAAATTAAATCTTAGTCTTAACTTATGGTAACATGGTTTTTATAGCGTCTCTATTAAGCTCATGAGATCAATTCGGTTATTCTATCCTATATTATGGTTTGATTTTTTTATCATTGAAAACAAAATTTAAAATATATATTCATGAAGTGAAGAATAAGATACATAAATAAATAGTATGCGAATAACACAATGTACATAACAATACTAATAACAATAAAGGTTTTTTTTTTTATTTTCAAGTGGATTTTTTTTTAAAGGTGTTATAAATGTTCATGTACCAATAATTGGCATCATATTGCTTTCACTGACATTGCAGACTACAATCTACAGGGCAGAACAGTACTCATGAACCCCACAATATAACAAACACAGTTTAAATCAATCCCCTTCACTACACATGAAGTGAAAAAGCAATTGGTTGCAAGAAGCATTCAAAGTGTCATTCCAGTGTGCATATTTCGGACATTATTTTTAAGTTCTTTTTTCAGTTTTTGCATTCTGTTTTCTTGAAACGTCTAGTAGCGTATCGGAATTCTTTCGTAGTAACCCACGTATGAGCAAACGTCATAACGAGTCTGTTCTTTATCTTCTTGCCCATCACCAGGTAAAAATCTGTACTTTTTGTGATAATGTCACAATTGCAGAAACCGCCCTCTGTTGCCCAGAATGTCAACTGCTTGCGATCGCGCTTTTTCAGTGGGCCTTTCTTGTAAGTTTTTCGCTTCCTTTTGTTTGCTATATATTTCTTGCCGTCTTTTGAGTCCCTTACTTTATCGATCTTGACCCTGATAACTGAAAATAAAAATAAAAATAGAAGATTAAGTCAACGTTAATGTTGGAATGATGATGTTTGATGATGATGATGATGATGATGATGATGATGATGATGATGATGATGGTGGTGGTGGTGGTGGTGGTGGTGATGGTGGTGGTGATGACGATGAAGACGACGACGACAACGACGACGACGACGACGACGATGACGATAACGATGATGATGATGATGATGATGATGATGATGATGATGATGACGACGACGACGATAACGACGTTGATGACTATGTGATTGACAATAAGCGCAAACGAAATCAATTGAACTCGATGCATAGGCCTTTGCAGTTTTTATTATAACATCTGACTAAATAATAAATGCTATAATTTATATCACGACATAGAAATAATCCTAGCCATAACACACTCAATTTAATATAAAGTATTTTCAATTACGAGGAGGCTACTAGGCAGATATTTAGCCTTGAATCACAACGGGATTTTGCAAAGTGAGACGGATTTTGACAGGTTTACCGGGGGTTTTACCATTCCCCTAAGAATAAATATATGTCATTAGGCCCTAGCGATATAAACCCTGACCCTAAAACGGACACAATAGCTTTACCCGGGTCACTATCGATTATAGTCTAAGCAGAATCAAGGATTTATTTGTACAGTATGAGAAAATTTAGGATTAAAAAACTTAATTATACAAACGATATATTTAAACAAACAATATGGAAAATTGCACCCGCTGTAATGAGCCTACATTTACAAGCACCTCAATGAACATTTAAAAAAATCAATTTATTATTATTTAATAATGAATGTTTTGATTATAAGGCCTGTTTATCAGTGAAGAAAAAGCGACGAGGCAAGCATAAATCTTTGGTTTGTAGTAAACTATAAAACACATGGTATCAAGAAAAATTGTGAATTTCAGAGAGGCAAGAGCCTTGTCTGCCACAAACTAACGGTCCTGCAATTATAGGCCTACTATAACAATAACAATAGACACACTTTTTTATGATTTTTTATAATTTTATTTTTTCAGAAATGTAAAAAATGGAAACGGTTTTATATTAAATCATGATTTAACATGTATTTTATGATATATTCATTTTTACAAACTGCATTAAAAATGACGTCATAATCAATTTAAACGTAAATCGTTAAACTTCAACGATTTTACCGTTTTTATTGATTATGGCGTCATTTGATTTGTGAAAATAATGTTTTCATCGTAGGCCTATACATAATGAAGGTTCATCATCAATAGTGTTCTACCGCAAGGCAGGTCCCTCACAGCATACCATGTCGTTAATGGTAAAACTACTACACCAATTTCTTTCAATTTCTATCGGAAAAACTTAAATTTATCAATTTATCGTTGATCGTTATATATCATCGCCATAGTATAAAATTGCCTCAATAATCGTCACAAAGGCCTAAACATGTGCGGAGTCTATTGCCGAATCCAGACCGACCAAAAACGACAAAAAATCGGGATTGGCGCTTTTTTTTTATTTTGATATTTACTGATCTTTTTTTTTTTTTTTTTCTTTGCTAAAAAATTGTACGAAATGAATCGTATAATAGCTTATAGTTAAACAAAATAAATGCAGTAATAGAGAAAAGGTTTTTCCAACTGACTCACATTTTCGAAAACTTTGCTTGAGCCACACTTTGTTAGATCTTCAGGGTCGGATTTAGAGGGGGCGCATTCGCCGCGTGCTCCCTCTAGTATCTCCCTCTTATATTATTTGCGCCCCTCTAATATTTCCCCCCACAACTAAAGCACAGACAGGTTTCCAACAATTTTAACAGACAACAGTGGAAAAACACAAAAAAAATAAAGCATATCAGGATTGTTATTTGTTATTATTTTACCCCGTTAATGCCTACCCCGTCGGAAATAGTGCGCCTCCTTTTTCAAACAATTTTGGTTTCGTCCCTGGTCTTGTATATTTCATTGTTTAACCACCGATCGTATACCATCCGTGGTTTAACAGTTCCGATATAATTTGTTTTGCTTATAAGGGCATAAACTACCATGATCTTTCATACTCGCACATCTCTGTATTTACATAGATACTAAATTTAGAATTAACAAGTGAAATAAGGTACGGGATAGTAGTATTTAATGAAATTATTTTCACCAGCTTACAATTAAAATACAAAATATTAGTGTTCATTTATGCACTTATTCATCTGAAAAATAAATAGGCCGCCGCCTAATTAGTGACATTTTGCTATTAGGGAGGTTTCGAAAATTTACAAAATACGATCATAACGAAACGGTTACGTCACGCATTATTTAAGTTGTATCAAATTTATCTATGCTTGTCGAACTCGGCATCGGACCCTCTTTCTAGCTCAGCTGGACCTGCCCCTGTCTTAGGTTAGCTCACATTTTTAATAATTGCTAAATGTTTTCAAAAATGTATCAAATTTATCCCTGCTGGTCCAACTTGGCATCAGACCCTCTTTCTAGCTCAGCTGGACCTGCCCCTGTCTTAGGTTATTTGTGTCAAACGCTAAGCCTACCCTAACAGAATTCTTCTTTATCGCTAAAATTAGGCCAGGCAGTGGTGGAGCCAGTATATCCCCGATTGAGGGGGGCATTAGAGAAACCACGGGCGGATCCAGGATCCAACGACAGAGGGAAGCCCTTTCCAAGGTCCGGGGGGCATGGTTACCGGTTTTGTTTTGACCGGTTTTTTATTTCCCCATTTTGTGTGTCTTTGCAGCCTGTTTTGCCTCACTTTTGTAGGCTTATTTTCTATTTTAGGGTCAATTATACAATATTGTTATGCTTTTCGCCGACAAAAATGATCAATCTCTACCGAAGGTGGGGGCAGCCTTCCACGACGCCCCAGGTCACCCCCGCTGGCGCCACCATTGAGGCCAGGCTAGATTAGGTCTAGGGTAGGTAAAAATATTTTACTCGATCGATTCATACAACTTATTGCCACAGCTCATAAAATACAATGTATTATTTTTCTCGGTATATCCTGGAAATAGACACAGGCCTACAATATTATATCAATAAAACGAATCTAGAACTTTTCTTCTTGGTTAAAAATTAAAATAAATAAATAAATGAAAATGAATTCCCAAACAATGGAAGAAGTGAAAGGTTGGCAACTGAGACTGGAATCCTGGCACGGGGTTCATTGAAAGCCCCTAGCTTGGGATGTTGAAACATATGGTTCACCATAACTTTCCGTGATTTTTTGTGTTATTGTCGATATTTTACGAGCAGAAGTTGGACGTCGTAAAATTTCTAAAGAATATAGCTCCTATAGGAATTAGTAGAGTACATGTTACCCAGAAAGGTGTAATATGTAACCCATGCAATACCAATCATATCCTAACATTGTTTTACTATTGCGTGATTTACGATTAGCAATTCGCTCTAGTTCATTTTTACAGTTCAGTAGGTCTAAATCTACGATTTCCATGTTCCATCAAAAACGCATGTTAAATACACAAATACACCTACACGAATCGTTTGTATGTTTTCTAATTCGACAGATTTCCAGTCTGGATAAATTGTTGTATTGATCACGGAGTTATAATAATAAATAATTGTAACGTCATGTCATGATTTAATAGGTAGGCCTGTATTACAAAAAAACACTCGTTTCTTTTAATGCGTTACATTTGCAGTTCCATACTATATTTTTGGGTATATCCAATCAAAAAGTTATTTAAAGTCTGAAGTTTTTCGACAAGCCAGTGAGAAATAAAAAACTAAACCTGACGCCTCCTGACGTATTTCCCATCATAGACATATACAGTATGTTATAAATTATTAATTTCGTGTCTAGGCCTACATTATGTTTTCATTTTTCTGGGATGGTAACAGAAATCAAAATCTTTACAGGAAATACTTATTATTAAAAACATAATTATGAAAAAGGGTTTAAACAATTTTTAACAAAATATAGAATATGGTGTCCAGAATGGTAGAGGTTTCAAAGGCGACCCTCTACAGACCGAATCTCTCGTAAGAAACTACCTCCCGTAAGCGGATACTTTTTGCGGACCACGTGTCCGCTATGCGTGTCAACTCTATAGGCCTATAATAAACATATTAGGCTTTGTAGAAAGAAATAATAAGCAAATTCAGACTGTGTTACTTCAAAATGAACAAATTGTGAAGTCAATGTATGTTGTCATGTACCTGTACATGTTAAAATTTTGTATCCGTTTATCAAAAGTAAATGTCCTGTTCTCAATGTGAAACTAGGCCACATCGCTTCATTGTATTGTTTATAGAAATAGATAGCGTAAACAAAGCATGACAATTTTATTCGTAGTCCTGTTCATCCTTGCTAAATATATAGAATATATTGCACTTGTTTTTTTTTTTAATAATGTAACCCCAGTGGATCTTTGAAGGGAAAGAGTCTTCATCAAAGACACTGGTATCGTCGTCTGAACGAGGTGAACGAGAAGAGGATTGAGCAAGTCAATTGTCTCATAGACATCGTTTATTGTTTTGACAGCGATTTTTAAATATTATGGTGGATGTTTTTGTATTGAATAGTTAGAGAAATATTTTTCACATACTTTCATAAATAATAAGTAACTCAGTAAAACCTGAGTTCAAAAATGTGTAAATCAACCTACATTCACAAAATTATGATTCAAAATTATGAATTTTTTTTTAATACCGCCCTCTTTGATTTATGACTTTTCACTGGTAAAATCAATGCGCCCTGGGTAAGATATTAAAGTAATAGGTAATGTGCTAGTCAATGTTTACAGCTCATATAATGTGGAAAATCGATTATTTAAATATCATAGACATGGTTTATTTTACTGTAACTTTTGTACATTTTAACAAATAACACTGATATATTCACTTATTAAATCGTAGCTACAGGTTCTTAAGCTTAGGCCTAATAATATAAAAAAACTCCTTTGCCTAATCCCGAGACTAGGCCTATTGCATTTTCTTTGAAAAAGTGTTGATAGACCTACGCCAGCCTAATGTATGTTCATTGTTAAGTAAAGTAGACAAACATTTGTCGATTAAAATTGGACAGTTTGGACTGCACTTTGTAAAACTTTATGTACCATGGTAATGGTACATAAAAAATGGTACCCTAAAAACATTCTACCCAACTTAAATGAAAAAAAAAATAAACATTTTTCTCAGCCTCAATTTGTTCTTATTTTGTTCTTAATTTTTGAGTGATTTCAGCCTCGGTGTTCTTATTAAGTGTGTTCTTATTTTTTTAAAATGTATGGCATTGGTGAATCTAAAAAGGAACCAAAGACCCATTCGTGCTAAACGGTTTCTTTTTTAACGTTAATAACACATTATGAGCCTTTATTTTTTGTATGCTTTTATCATGTGTACAATTTGAAACCTTGTATTTTTGACATCCATGTTGTATCGAAAGTCAGGGTTTGAATCAATAGGCCTATCTCAGATAGGCCTATTGAGTCCAATTCTTGAGATGTTTCCCACGCGTTTAAAGGATCTTATGTGAAACACTTTGGGAAATTAGTAAAAACGTGTTTCTTTTGGGAAACAGAAAGTTTGTTAGGTCACATACAGATCTATTTAAAAAACAAAAAATAGGTCCCGATGGGTACATGTGTTCACACCTACCTTGATTTTTTAGTTTTTATACATTTCACCACAGTGATTTCACGTAGGTTTTATTTTATAGAAAACACCCATGTTTATCTTTCAGCAAGATGCTAAGTTATTATAGCCTAACATTACCTGTCGAACATATCAAAATGTCTCCTCTGTGTGAAAACTAATATCTTTGGTAAACAAATATGAGATCGTAGTAGACAATAAAGTATGCAATTAGCCGGGTGGAAAACACAGGGAGCTGTTGGTGGTTGAAATAACTACAGGTGTACATTTGTTATCTTATAACTGACTCTTGGCGCAACAGTCATCTTCTCCCGAGGAATCGAGGTGTTACACTATTTTATCCGGGTTTTGCTCTAGGGGGTTTATAGAAATGAAAGGTCGTAGGAAAGTTTGTTGAGCTTGCTGCCTTTCGTTGTTGATTCATAAGACACGGTAACAGAGGAAAATAAATAAAGAGATATTGACGCGACTTTCGTGTGTACTTTGACGAACGTGCGGCGCTGAAAACTGTGTGATACGTGACCCAATTATAAAGAATTATTCATAAATGGCGTTCCTTTCCGTCCTAAATTTTCTTTTGCCTACTTCATTTAACATAGTACTGATACTTTATTGCACATAGTACTTTTAACAATTAGAGTAGCCTACACATCAGGGTGGATTTAGGGAATTAACTACTCCTTACGATTGACCTGAAAAAAATACAACGATAATGTAACTAAATATGAAACCCGAGAGTCGAGATGTTAAATATTATAAATGAGCATTTCCCCTTGTTGGCAAATCCATACCCTCACCCCCCCC
>JAOTQE010087066.1:0-15094 GCA_025631205.1 Nesometra sesokonis
ACTCATTAGTGTTTAGAATTTTGTATAGAAATTTGTATTTTAGAAAAATCAGGAAATTTTCCGGGATGTCCATTTATGGGAGGTAAATTAACATAAAAATCTAAATTTTAAGTCAAAAAGTGTCTGCGGATGCTTATGGTAGGTGGCCGCTTACAGTACGACCACATTATAAGTATCTTGGTCTTAGAGTTGACTCTACAAATATATAAACACAACGTAAGATATTTTTACAATTTATTAACCCTTATACTTTATACTTTCTTTTTTTTTTCTTGTGCGAGATAATTAGATAGGAAGAACAAACAGGCTTTTGAATTAGTGTCCCTTATGGGAGGTGTCCGCTTACAAGAGGTATCCGCACAGGAAGGTTCAACTGTACTTGTATTAAAACCATGTTTAAATATTAGAAATTTTTCAGTTTCAAACAAAAGCATACTACAAAAAGCTGTATTAGAAAGTATGTCGCATATTTCAAATATTGAAATGCATGCCATCATGTTGGGACTCAATATTTATACATTAATTTTGTCATCATCATTAAATATGTCACCATTCCTGATGATACCATAATGTTTTTTTTTTTGCATTAATATATTTCTTACATTGTTTTGTCTTCTGCTGTCTTATATATTTTGTTGTATAAAATAGGAAGGGGGGAATCATGCATGTTCTTATTTGTAGTTGTGCATTATACCATGAGAGGTATCAAAATAGAATAGATACTAAATAGATATTAATTTTGTTTATACATTAATATATATTTTTAGGGTACATTCTGTTGTATGAATAAAACATGATAGACTCCTAGTAGAAAATCTCTAGGTTTAATTTACTAGAAAACACGAATCACCAACAACAGGTATGGTGTGCCATCTGTGCCTTTCACATGGCACATAAAAACATTAAATACAACACATTCTATTCTAAAAACCTTTTGATACCTAAAAACCTTAGGTATCATTTTACTCATCTTTTTAAACATTTTGAAATCTTTGTATGCATAAGGTGTAAGAATGATGACTAATTAAATTGAATTGTATATCGAGTCTCAACATGATGGCATATTTAAATACTTGTAGCATTTATTATACTTTCTTATCCAAGATTATTCAATGGGTCTGTTTGGTAAAAATCTCTAAACTTTTGTTAAGTTTTTGCAAAAAAGCCCAATACCTATTAAACCAAAATATTCTGCAAAAAACCCAACCACCTCTGTAATAATCCAATGAGAACTTTCGAAATTAGATAAAAATAGAAAAAATAAATTAATTTTTATATACCGAAGTTGAGTCAGAATATCCAGAAGTTTTAATCCAATGAACTCGTTTCGCATCCGATTACGCTCATCAAAATCCTCCGTGGATATTAGGATTGCGTTGATGAAACCGATTAAGGAAGCCTTGTATGGGATGATGACATCCTGTTTAAGCTCGTTCAATATGAAACTGAATCGGTAACGTTGCTGCTTAGTAATCTAGAAGAAAGCAAATAATGTAAAGATGTTATTATCAATTGATAGATTGTATAATGGCCTCAAAACACAAAGACTACCTACGCATCACTACCATTTTAGGCAGTAGACTACTGCGTTTCCAGCCTACCTACCACCTACCGCTTTTAAAAGGTATTCATACAACTTTTTTTTGTCTTTCGTGGGACTTAAAACCCACTTTTATTCTCATTCATTTCATCTGTTTTTTTTCCATTTATAATACAAATATTTTGCATACTAAGATGCATATTGTACAATAAATTTAGAATAGGCCTAAGTATTTTTATGCAACCTTGTTCTTACTCATTTCAAAGAAAGACACATAAACTTTACCTATCTAACCATGCGTATAACTTTACACTTTTATACATTAAAATATATAATACACCTACATAGCTCGTATATCCAGGGGATTAAAATCAGTATTCAGGTTAAAGGTAAGTATGTACAAGTCGAAAAAAAAGCAATCCATTATTATTTACATGCATAATAATAAAATATATTAAAAATATTTTTAAAATTTAAAATTGCTAGTGGTATCTCTCGGGTAGAGAGGCTATAAACCCAGGGGAGGACATATAAAAATATGTCTCCCTTTTCCCCAAGAAAATATTAATATGGAATGATAAGTAATGGGAAAGTTTGAAAAAGAGATTTAGAATGATAGCATGCTATGCTATACGATGGAAAAACCGTAAGGTTAGGGTCCATACATACTGTAAGCCCAAGCAAAAGATATTTCATGGTTTTGAAGTATGTAAGATGCTTCATACCCAAGTATTACCAAAATCAGTACATAAAATAATAACGCTACCATGTATAATTATACATGTGCAGGTATTCATTTTGAGAAATGCACACACATACTTTCCCTTTTCATACAACTTTTTAAAAAATTACAATGTACATAAAAACTAAAATAAATCTCAAAATACAGTATGTACTAACTGGGCAAAGGATTAGATGTATTGGGACCTAAAAACCTCCAAGAGATGCCAAAAGGGTGAAATCATATTTATTTTTGCTTGTCAACTGAAAAATCAAGATTTGGATGCTGGCAGCGTGGGGAGACATTTACATGGCAACCTCCCACTTTCGACCTTACAAATGTTGGCAGGTATATACCTGATGCATACTTTATCACAAAAATGTTACGATGGATGCACTATGGTGAAAGACCAATATGGCCCATCATTTAACGGTGTATGGCTGTTGCATAGTCACAAAAAAAAGAAATTATTGGAACGTGTGGAGAATCTTATGACCCAAAATAACTGTGCACCACTTGTGCATCGACTGACAAAAAAGGGCCTGCACGATTCACGGGTCCTACAATTAGTCGCAACAATCATGCCTGGACTACATGCATGCACCAACTCTCCAGACTTAAAAAAAAAAAAATCGCACGGTAAGGGCAAGATTAGTGTATTCAAATGAACTTACATTTCATAGACTTGGCTGTCAATCAATCAAGTCCCTTTTACCCATTGCCACCGGTCTAAACCCTTTCACAATGAAGGTCAAATTCCAGTAATATGACGGCTTCCTGTGTGAAAGGTTCTAATGGGAAGGCATAAAATTGGAAAGTGGCATTCTTATATCGGAAATATTTACCAGTAAAAAGTTTTTCAATTGAGAGAACACTGTAAAATCCGAAAGGTCCACTAATCAACTTCAAGTAAAAAAGTATAATGCATACTTCAAGCAATGAGATACACGCCATCGTGACAAGATTCAATATTTTGACATAAATTATGACATCATCATTCCTGATGATGACATAATTTATGTCGAAATATTGAATCTTGTCACGATGGCGTGTATCTCATTGCTTGGAGTATGCATTATACTTTCTTACGAGAGAACACTGCTTTTTAAACTATTGCTGCATATACACAAAAACCTATTGCCAGCCAGTATGAAATTCTTTCTTTCAGATCTGTTACCATATCATTGTTCTAGATACTGTACATGACCGAGTCAACGGCTAAACATTTGCGAAATTGGGTAATGGTCGACCGGGTCGCTATAAATCACACGGCATTTGGATGACACTCCTAAAATAGGAACAATAATGAGGAAACACAAACACCTGTCACAAATTAATTTAACTGTGTGAATTACCCTATTACAAAATATTAATTTTACCAACTGTTTTCCAACATTTAGTGTAACAAATTTTAGCAAAAAAAAAACATAGTTCAATTGAATACAATGTTCTTTCCTGTACAGGACTGATTTATCGCATTGTTTAAATTACATGAAAATAACAATACAGAATTACATTAATTTAATTTGGAAAATAAAAATTCTTAACATTAAACATCTGGAACTGATTAGTTCGTAAACTGAATAAAACAAGACTTTACTTGTCCAAAACAAAACAGTTGAAAACTATGGTATTTTATATTATTTTATTATCGTAACTTTTCTTGCTGTAGGATCAACTTTATTTATGTTATCAGAGCTTGTCAAATTTTTAATGATTTGCTTCTTTTTGTATTCAACTTTCCATCATATAAGACTGTTTATCAATTTATACAAAAAGTCATAATGTTGACATCGTCCCAACCAGGAAACCGTCAAATTTCCGGAATTTGACTTTATGTGTGAAAGAGTTTAGACCGGCTATAATGGTGGCATGGTTATGGTTGCAGTTGCGGTATTTTCTATGTGAAAGGGGCTAAATTCACTACAGATTCAAGATTCAAGATTTTTATTGCTACTGAAGCCAGCTATGGGCTATCATCTGCTTCAAATTACAACAGTACATAAGACAATACGTAACAATAAATATATACAGTGTAATTGTACATAACAATAAATATATACAGTGTAATTGTAAATGTAAAGGCGGGGGTGGGGTGTTAATGATTAAAGAGAGCAAGTTTTATGTCTTTAAATGAAATTTCAGAAGGGTCAAGAGCAAGGTCATAAGATAGTTGAAGGGCATAGGGTAAAAACGAGGATTTAAAACGGGTAGTGCGAACAGGGATAGGAAGAAAGATCAAACTGCGATGGCCACGAAGGACAGAAGAACAGGCTGGGGGAGACTGGAGTGCAAAGGGTGGTCAATGGTACGGGCAATTTTGGAAATAGTGGAGAGCAAAAAGAATTTTTCAATATTCCACATTTGCCACAATATAATGATAATCAGCAATATAGTTGAATATAACCATATCAACATGATGGTAGAATTGTAAAACAGACTGTCATGATCTTGTGATGATGGGGGTGAAAAAAAACAAAAATGAAACTACATATGTCAAACTTATGACCTGTTTTTATTGAAATAAAACAAAGCACTGTATATGATCCTATGATAACCTTGAGGAACATGTGAAGAGTACTGTAAATAGACTCATTATGTTATCTATCAGAACAACTGTTATATTGCTGATTTTAAATATTGATTTATGTTTTACTTTTATGTATTTTCTAGTAGTATATTTTTTTCAAATTTATTAATTTGAGTAGGATTGAGGAACTCCAGAAGAAGCTGTTTTTTTTGTCCCCCAGCTTTTCTCAAAAGCTATTTTTCTAATCTTATTAAATCATCATTTTAAGGTCTCAATAGGGTTTACTCTCATTAGGTTCTTATTTTCAAAATGTTGTATTTTATTGTCGTCAACATTTGCTAGATATTAGGGTCAGATTTAAGGGACCGGCTCCAGCCCCTTTTCGGGAAATAAAATATCAATATTATTCAGAATGTCTAAAAAGCGAAAAATATTCAGCAATCATAGAATTGATCTCTTAACATGCCCGGAGGCCATTTCTAAACATCTAAAGCCAAAAATTTCCTGGGGAGAATGCCCCATAACCTCCTCTAGACCTCTGAATCTCTACCACCCCCACCCCCCTTTTCCAAAAGTCTGCACGCCCCTAGATATAATTTCATATTTTTGGCGGAGTGGGATCAGTTTGTGCAGCGGTAGCAGTTCAAAATCTCAAAGATTCAAAGTCCTAAAGACACTTTCTGCATGTCGACATCCAATTAAAGAATTCTCATTCTCAACAAGTTTATGAAGTCCTCATAAAACGGTAGACAGCCAGTACAATCATTAGTTAGATCAAAGGTAAGGCCAATAAAACACTGCTGTTGATACAATTACTGTAATATAATAAGTTGTTTACATTACCAGGCTAAAGTGGTTATAATGGCACCAACTAATATGCTAAAATAATTAAGATTATTAATATAGAGCTAGGTTATAATTGATCTCCCTAGTGAAACACCAACAAAGAAATTTAAAGGGCTGGTTCACCCATGTTTAAGAATATCATAAAAAGTATTCAGTTCTGTTTCTAAATTTTTACAATTCATTTTACCTATCATAATTATTTCCGAAATAGATGAAAATTGCCAAGTGGGGGATACTGTAGTTCAAATTAAAAGATAAAATCCCAATTCTTTTACATACAGTACAAATTATCTGAAAGAGGGGTATTTTAAATAAATTGTGAAAAATCAACTGTCATTCTAAAAATATATAGAAAAATACTATTCTTGTGTATATTAACCAAAATTGTTCATTTCTGATGTTTTAATATAGTGTAAAGTAGCCATTTTTATTTGATAATAAAAAATTACCCACTTTGCTATTTTGTGTGTAAAAGAATAGGGATGCAATCTAGCATTTATTTTTATATATATTTTTTAATTTACGAGAAAAAATCCTAGAAATTCCCAAATAGGGCTGAATATACTTTTTATGATTAACTGAAACATATACTGAATAATAATTTTTTGGGCGAACCTGCTCTTTAAATAGAATTTTAATTTGTTTGTATTCTAGGCAAAACACTTTATCCTTGTTGCCTCTCTCCACCCAGGAGTATAATTGGGTACCTGAGAGGTATAAATGGCATATGTGCTGATACAGCTGCAACATTATGGAATGGATTGTATTCCACAGGTGTTTGTTCTAATGACTGGGGATAATCATTGCGAAGCACTTAGAGGCTTTGGCAATAAGCGCTATATAAATGTCACATATTATTATTATTAACCCACGGGTGTACGATGGAGCATCCCTTTGAAAAAAATAACTCTGTTAACATGGTAGATAATGGTAGTGACAAGGTAAATATAGGTAGTTAACACTGTGATAACTACCATACATCAACCTTGCTACCTATCTATATTATCTCATTATAAACCAAGACCCATAAATCTCTCAATTAACCTCTCAAGGGAGCCTACCGAGGATATGGTCAACAATGCCCTACAATAGGAAAATACAGCCATTAATAGACCTTAAGACTAATTAGAACTAATACCATGATAATCAATTACTTATTGAACTTAAGGTATCAATAACATCAACAAATATACCACCTAGTTACTAGATAGTTTTCTGTGGTTCTAGGTAGATCTTCCTAGTAGTTTAACATGGTAGACCCACCTTGTTTGAGGGTATTATTTTTTTCAAAGGGATGGGTATACCTACCTTGTAATGTTCAAGGGAATCTATTGCCAAGCTGTATCCTTTACTTGAGTGGACGCATAGGGCCGACAGCAGTTCAATCAACTGAATTTTTACCATCTCATTTTTAGTATCCAAGGCTGAAAAATTGTAAAAAAATCAACAAAAATTTTAAAAGGTTTGAATAGCACAATATATTGCACATTATTTTTCTTTCATTTTTTTACATGGATATAAAAAAAAGTTAAAAAGTTACAAAAAAACAAAATCCTGGAAAGCAAAGCCTTGTGGTTGGCATGCTCATAATTGTCCAGCATCAACCAGGGCAAATTAGAGGACGGGGGAGGGGGAATCTAGTTCCTCCCTCTAAAATCATGGTCAAGTACATGTGTTCTCCTTTCATGTCATACAGTATGTTTTCCCAATAAAAGTTACCCCAAAAAATAAAATAGAGACAATAACAGAAAACACTACAAAAACCATGCAAAAAAAGGCAAATAATGTTTCTTTTTTTTTGCTTGTCAAATTTGACACCAGATGCCAACCCTTCCAGATATAGTACACCCCTCTTTCACACAGTCCTAGGTCTGATCCAGTCAACTCCTGAATAAATGCTAGTAGGAAGGATATTATTTTTTATATTATTTTCTTCAAGGGCGTCGATTTGAGTTGAAAAGTGGGGGGGGGTGGGCAAAGACAAGAAGTTGCAGTGGTGGCACCAACGAGGGTGGGCATGGTTTCCAGTTTGGTTTTGACAGGCAAAAGAAAAAAAAAGGTCATTTTGTATGTCTATTTTCTATTTTTAGGGTCAATTATACAATATATTTATTGATAAAGAGATCAAAGGCTTACCGCTTTTTTTCAACTTGTACATTTTTTTATATTATTTACTAAAAGTGGGGGGACAATGTCAATTGATATCATGTCCACCCACATCGAGAAGTGGGGGGACTTGTCTCCCCTGTCCCCACAAATCGACGCCCATGATCTTCTTATAAACTCTTTCTTGGTCATAGACATGGATCTAATATCTGTTTAAACTTGAACTTTATTGACTCGTTAACAATTTCACAGAGGTGATTGAAAAATCAGGGAAGGGTGATGGTGTTTGAAAGACATAGCTTTTTTTTTTATTTGGTAATTATTACTACATTTAATAACTGTTTACTTCCCTTACCCACTTTGTGTAATGTTATAAATAATATAGGTTGTTAATGACATTGTTCACAGTAAACAATATCTTAATGTTATTAAAGTTAAATTAACCGTAGACATACCATGCACTTTGTAATACTAATTCTTACAATAATGTAATTTTAGGGAGATTTTAACATTTCACTGATAACATAGTGCACTGTACATTTATTACTCTCATCCATCAGCATTATTAGGATAAACATCTGTAATTTGTAAAAGCATGTTACCTAACTGCAACCATTCACCCATAAAATATCAAATGTTTATCTAAAAACCATCACTAACCATGGAGAAAATACACCATGCCCTAAAGCAAATTTACAATTTATTTAGGTAAAATCAAATAGTCTTTGTGATGGAGTGATATTTGTTATATATTTTAGCATCAAGTGTTACTTCAATGCAATTTTTAAAAAATGTTACATTTACATCAATTAAAAATTTGAAGACAAAACAATATTATTGTTAGAATTACCTATCAAAAAAACTTTTTATTGAGGTCCCTTTGTAGGGCCGTAGCCAGAGTTGAAAAACAGACGAGGCAAGATGGGTGTATTGGGGCACGTGGGCCCCGGTCAGGGGGCGGGGGTGTGGGTTGGTATGATGAGAGGGTATTGGATTGAAAATTTTACCCGAGGCAGTCACCTCGTTTGCCTTATGCTGGCTACAACCCTGCTGGGGTACAGATATTCTTGTGACTAACCTGCTTCACAAACTTGCATATTTTATTAGCAACATTGTTCAGTACTTTCAGAATGTACTGATGTAGTTAAATAAATTAAAATATTGTATCAGCACATGGCCAATGTTGTTTTTGCTAGTTTTGAAATAAATATACTTTATGCAAATGGTACATTGTTAGATAGGCAATCAACTTGTAGTGATTTTTTTTTCTCAAGTAATATTTATTCATAATTTTATTGTATTTGTTTTATACAGGGCACCACAGTTGTAAAGCTTTGCTTTAAGCCCTACTCCTTCTCACAATTGTATATGTACAGGGCCTATGTACTGTATCATTTATAACACAAGAATTAACTAAATGGTTTTTCAAACATTTTTTTTATCAGTTTAGTAGGTCACTAGGCTCAAAAAGGAAGTTGAATATGGCTTTACTAGATAGCTGTACTACTAAAATGGGCCTTGCTATTAGGCAGAAACAAGAGACAATTTTACTCATGCACTTGAAAAGCAGGTATTTTCAATAAATGTGGAGTTTACAATGTCATAATGTAGTGCTAGGCTACATAAATGAGTGTGGGCAAATATGTAGCTATTTTGAACCACGTAGCAGTGGGTGTTTTAAGGGGTGCTTAACAGGCTTAAGGCCTCCTAAAATTGACCCAGAATTGTTTTTTGGTCCTTAAAGACAATGGACCATTAAAAATAGATACGCAGCGGCTGAATTTAGAGAGGCAAAGGCGGAAATGTTATTTGCAAGCAGGTTTTTTTTTTGCCTTTTCAAAACTAAAATCAGGATTTAAGCCCCTCCCCCAAGTGACAATCCTGGATTCGCCCTGTGTAGTATCTCTAAATCATAGATATTCTAATGCTTAGAACTTAATTATTTACAGATAATCCATGACATTGAAAATAATCAGAAAATACTGTGTTAAGGTTAGAGACTCAGTTGGGTGACCACATGTTCAATGTCACATCTACATGTGGTTATGCTACTCCTTAAATCGTTTCTGTTCTTCCCACCCTCATCTTATTATCACAGCTATAATAATGGATTGATTTATCTTTGTTCACTGATTGGTTAAAAGCGTGTCAGTTGATCAAACATAATCCAACCACCGAAGTAATATTTATGGATCCATAAACAGTAAAAGATTCTGTCCCAATTTCAACACCAGATGGCGCTGTCTCATGTGACCAGGCACTGGTACCGGTTGCGACCGCCGTGTTCAGCGCTGCACTGAACTCAATCGATGAACAAGAATGTACAAATCCAGTATATAAAACAAATAAAATACTGGGATGAAAGGCTCTGGATTAAAACTATGGGTCTCTCAGTGACTGCAAAAGTACTATTGCTTCCAGGCTTTTGCAGTCCCTTTGAGACCCATAGCTTTTCATTTCAGTATATATTTGTATACTATTCAAGACAGTCTCTTCTATTCATATTTTAAATTCTTTTTTTTCATTGTACCGACTATAGGTCTAAGTGACAAGCAGTCTATTTTCATAGTCCAGGAATTAAAATTCCCGGATTAGTAGGGACGTCCCTTTAGATCAGCAGTATAATATACTGGCTTTTACATTGGTGACACAGCGGTGGAATTAATCCGAGCCAGACCAGGTCCAGATCTTAATAGAGCAATTATGGAAGATTTTGTTTCATTCTGAGATCCAGAACTGATCAGGGTCTAAGGTGGAAAAAATATAGGCATAATGAACAAGCAGTCTATTAGTATTAGCTTCTGGATGATCCTGGGCTACTAGGGATGTTACATTAGCTCAGTGAGGAGAAGATTCAGGATGGTGTGAAAGAGGGGCGCAAAATTCCGTGCCTGGTGGACGTGTTCATGATTTCAAATTTAACAAGCAAAAAATAACATTATTTGCGTGTTTTTCAACTATTTGTATGCTGTAGTTGTCTGAATCTTGCCTGTATTCTATTTATGTGGAAAGAAATTTCTGAGTAGCATGTAACAGGGGTGGATCAGATTCACCAAAAGAGGGAGGCGCAATTTTCCAGGTCCGAGTGGCCATGGTTGCCAGTTTTATTTTGGCGAGCAAAAATGAAAAAAAAAAAGAAAAGGGTATTCCTTTTTTGGTGCTCTGGTACCCTGTTTTCGCCCATATTTTCGGTTTTTATGCTTAATTTTGGACCCAGTACCCTTACTATAAGGGGGCCCAAATACGCGTCCTCCCAAAAATCAGCCCCTTTGTTATATAAAAGGGGTGCACAAGAACTTTAACAATATTAGCTAAATACTCCCCTATCCATGACATAACCTACTGTTCTTTACACTATGTATGTTTTATAAAATGACACTTTTGTATTCATTATACAGTTGGACCTCCCTGTGTGGACACCTCTCATAAGCGAACACCTTCCATAACGGACACTAATTCAAAGACCCGTTTGTTCTTCCTATCTAATCAGTGCATTTGGTACCTCTCGTAAGTGGACACCTCCCGTAAGCGGACACGGACACTTTTTGTGTGGGTTTTTTGTATGTAAATTTACGTCGTATAAGTGGACATCCCGGAAAATTTAGTGATTTTTCTGTACAACGAATACAAATTTCTGTACAAAATCATCCTTTACTGTAATGGCTGAGAATCATATTACGGAACCAATCTCAAAAATGATAAAAAACATTTAATAAAATACAGAATGTCTAGAAATTTGAGAGGCCATTTGTGTTGAGAAAGCCGTGAAATGCGAGACATAATGACGTATACATAATTTTACATCTTTGGCCCTCTATCGGCGGAAATTCCCGTAAGCGGACACTTTTCCCAAGGGTGTCTGCTTACAGGAGGTTCAATTGTACTTGATATTCAAAATGTAAACAAAAGCAAAATATTTAATTGAGATTTTAACTAATAATTTTGTCACAAACTGCCTACATTTTCAGAAATCCTATAGAATAGTGTATTATATATCTTTAGCAGAAATTCAGCAATGATTTAACTTAATATTTTTATAAATTAAATTTTGAAAAGATGAAGAAAGTAATTAGCTACTCAACATCGTTCTTTTTAATAAGCTTGAGGCTATAATGTCTGGGGTAGATTATATTATTTGCTCTTTCTGAAAAAAACATAGAATTTATGCACAGAAAAATTAATATTTAATGCATAATAAATCACCAATACTTACCACGTCCTAACATGCGCGTCATTTCAGGATTATCGACAATAAATTCCATTCCAGTTTTAGAGTTCAAGATAGCTTTGATTACACCTACAATCCCAAGTTGCAGATACGCATTAGCGATTCCCGAAGATTTATGTTCTGAAAGTCGCTCCAGCGTGCTTAGTAACACACCTAAGCCATCCATCTCTAAGAAATTCTGCATCCATTCTGAGTTTGCGGTGACGATGCGTTTCTTCAGTCCACTGTAGTTGTGGACAGATGGGATACGAAGTAGTTGGATGCACAGTTCTGGGTCACTGTTCTCAAGATTCGAACCACCTCCGTTCCCGCCGTCTGAGGCATCTTCATCAGAGTTGGTGAAAAGTTTTTCTTTAGCTCGCTTCCACATTTTGATATTGGATCAAATGAACTCTTAAAAAGTAATCATACTGAAATAAAATTAGAAAGATTGACATTAGACCAAATAAAAAAATATGCTTCACAGCCCCCCTCTGAATTTCTAGCCGCATCTGTTTTTTTTTAAAGATAATTTGAGGAAAATACATGTTTTTGTTAAGTTTAGGTTCCAAGGTACCTTGCTTGTTGATGAAATCCATATTTAAATTTGCATCACTAGGTTATTTATTAATGTTCTTTTCTTTGGAAATCATAAAAAGTTTATTTTCAAAATAAAGTTGTTGATACAATGGTCAAAGATGATGCAAATCTATGGCGATGACGATATAAAAATATACTATTAATAAAAAAATAAAAAATAAAAACTGTCCTTCCTCTGAAATTGATTCATAAGTTGAAGCTTAACAAGTATATTTTTTTTATTTGGCCTTATTCAAAAAATTTACAATAGATTCAAACTTAGCTAGTCCAAAGTAAAATTAAAAAAAAAAATCAACTTAGGAAAAAGTTGACTAAAAGATTTTTATTTAATGGAAAGCATATTAATCGGATATAAAAATTAAATTTGACTCAAAAATGATTTGACTCGGGCTTTATTAATAAGGCAATAACGGTATACTGTACACAGACAAGTTTGCTTTATAATAATGCTCTCATATTATCTAATGTCTATGTTTCTGAAAGAAAAAAAAGTATGTAATTAGATTTATATAGCGCCTCAAGGAGTCTCAAGGCGCTGTGGACTAGATGTTGCACATTTAATAACTTGCTACTCCCCTAAAGGTCACGTCATGTCCTTTGCAGCTGCTATATTAGTGCATATCCTTCTGTCCACGACACTGTCGTGTATGGACCAGTACACCGGTGTAATCCCCTACTCATTTTGAAAGATGTACTGGAATCTTTGTAGTGCACATGAGCCGTATGTGTACACTGGGCATACAGTGTCCTTATCTGAGAAGACTTGTTCCACCACCAGAACCATTGTGCGAGCAGGCTTCGAACCCATGCTGTTGTTATTGCTATGGCTCACGGTTCCCGTTTAACCGCTCGGCCGTACAACTTACAAACTTGAAATAAGTTCAGGTAAGCTCACTAGCTCTGATAACCTGCACTCTCACTTCTTAATAAGCACTTCTCGGATATCCTCGTTGGACTTTAAGACACGCAAAGCTAACAAAAAGGCAAACTGACAGCAACGAGCTTCTCAGCTTCATAAGTTTACTATTGCTAGACATTTTTTTCAGAATTGTGTTCAATAGAATTTAATGCACAGGGCATAATTTTAAGCATGTAGATTCAGTTATGAGTTAATTTTAAACCAAGAAAACCAAAAGTTTTTATCTAAAATAAGTCAAGGTTAAGGACTATTTTTTAATTCTGGTAAAATCAGTGTGGGTGAATGAAGCACAAGCCAAGGTTAAGATCATATCTTTAACCGGGGTGGAATACTAAGAAAGGACATGCTGCATTATCAAACTTTTAATATTTTCTGGTAGAGATTAGGCTGTAGGAAATCCATGATCATGAAAATCAGTAAGAAAATTGTGTAGTAAAGTTGTGTGTGTATTTGGATCTCATGGATTAGAAGATATGGCTTACAATTGCACATGACCCAATTATGTAGAATTTGGTAGATTCGCAATAAATTGCGCCACCTATCGGTTGCAGCAGACAGGCCGAAATCCGCATTCTGTGTGAAACTTGGCACTGAGCCCCCTCTAAGCTCTGCTGGATCTGTCCCAGGATGGATGTTATTGTTTTCCCTCCTGTTTGTTAGTTGGTTTATTAGCATGATTTCACAAAAATTATAACCAACAGATTTTGGCAAGGAGCATGTTTAGAGGGGAGCACAACCAGTGCATGCTCCCACTAAAACCATCATGATATGAGTCATATTTGCTTTCAGACACCCTTAAATTGGCTCTATTTTGCCTAGAATTTTCAAAAATTTTGCAAGCTTTAAGAACCCGTTCCTTGCACACTTCAAGGACCCCCTCCCACACCCTCCTCCACTTGGTCGCTTTGCTTCCTCACAGGTCCCCCTAAATGAAAATTCTGCACACACCCGTGTGAAGTGGTTTTGCATAATACTGTACAACTAACTATGATTCGGTTTAATTTGTGAAAAGACAATCAAAAGGCACCAAATGTGTTCCATAACAGGTGAGCTGTCATACCTTTCCGATGTTCATGACCAAACATTGCCAAAACATCAACCACTGGAGGCACACTCCATTAAACACTTAAAATATCTTAAAATATAAATACAGACTTTGGCCATGTCTAGGTCAAATGATTTGGTCAATATCTTTTTTTGTCCTGGAAGACTTCATCCATGATCCTATTGTCCATAGAAACAAAAGAGCCTTTGGGTCAAGGTTCCTATGAACTTTTCCAAGCATACTTAAGTATGAAGAGCTCTCCACTACTACTGTAGAGTTCAGTATATTAATTTTATGTTAACTTCCACATTATTTTTGTTTAAATGTGCCAACAACAATTTTTTCATCATCATAAGCAAGCTGTCATCGGTGTCTTGGTGTCACATGGTTTCTCCATGGAGCGTATTTCATGGCGTTGTTTAAATGCACAGGTGGCATGCTTTACTCATATGTAAATTAACTCGCTAGCTAACAGTTAAAAGTCGGAGTTCGTGGTGAGCTTCGTTTTGTTTTGTTAGTCAGTACGGTGTTATACCGATAGATGCATTGAGTTATACGGTGTTTGGTCGAAACTGTATTT
>JAOTQE010087077.1:0-15093 GCA_025631205.1 Nesometra sesokonis
TTCCGCCGAAAGGGGGACTGAAGCGGTCCGGCCCTCTAAATCCGTCCCTGGACTACCCCCACCTTAAATCTGCCCCTGCACAATGTGAACAAGTCAAACTTTGAACTCTGGAGTTTTGAGCATAAAATACGGCAAAATACACTATGCATATGATATGCCTGACTGTATTTGGAATTGCACTTCAGATCCACGGAATGTCAAATTTACGCACTGGTGTGAACAGTAATCGTAATCAGGTGAATTCTATGTCATATTATTCCGGTGTTCAATGCGAAAGAGATAGTTGAAACTAGCACAAGACAAGGTACATTATTACCTCCACCCAAAAAATTGGGTGGCGGTTAATATTTTTGCCCCTGTCTGTTTGTTTTTCTGTTTGTGAACAGTTATAAGCCATTGTTTTCAACAAAAACTTTTGAAAAATGGTCAAAATGTCCCTTGACTAAAGTTCTTGAGCTGCTTATATTTTTAAGCTGTAGGATCAAGCAAAGGGTCCAATTCACGTAATCTGACATAAGTTCTGGCATAGTTTTAACACATACTTCAAAATTGGTTCATATTTAAGTGTATGATAGTCACACCATATTTTACCATAATTAGATAATACAGTATATTCTATTATAACAGTCAAACATTTGTTAAAGATTCAAGGTCGTTGGCCGAGCCAGTGTTTTCCCGTGTATGATTTTAGCCATCAAATTTACCAGTAAAAAAACTGCCACATACCATTAAATAATTTGTTTATTGAAAAATAACTACTGTAATGACTTAATATTAATTCTCATACATTTTTGCCCTCCTCTACAGAGAATACAGTAATGCTGATATAGGCCTATAGTTATGTAGATAGCGGATGAGGTAGGGCAAAACCAACTTAAAAGCCATGCCTGACAAGTCATGTTTTTGGACAATTTACCAGTATTATGTTTTTTTTTTCAATTGGGAGAAAACTGACAGGTTTGTACTCTACAAGTATGGGTGTCTAATTATTACTCATTTTCATGCAAATTTAGAAAAAGGAATCAGTCATAAAAGTAGAGTTGAGAGCAAAATCATTTCACTTTAATGAATTAATAATACAATGTTATAACCATACACTTACATATTTTAAATAGAAAATGATTAAACATACAATGCTATAACCATAATGCTATATTTATACACAAATGTTTAAAATAGCAAATGATTAAACAAAATAAAAAAATCTTCTATTTTATTTATATATTTACCTTATGCTGAGCAGGACTCAACTGGCATGACAATAACATAATTCTCAAAACTGCAAAGCACAAGGAAATGGTCATGATTATAAAATGTGGCTACACAAGGTTTTCATTTTTTTAACACATTAACTCCCTCAAAACCAAATATCATTCAAAACCGCTACATTATATGATTTTCAAAACAGTTCAGTGTTAAGACAAGATTACCTATATGAGGCTAGTTGTGGCAAAACCACCAAGTTGTCGCACAGGATTTATTGAGAAATAATTAAATAAACAACAGGAAATACAAAGAAAATTTGTGTATATTTTGTTCAATAACTTCAGTGATACATGTCCAATTTTGATAATTATCCCTCATATTTATCATCTAAATTTATGTTTAATACTATGTCCCACTCTAAGTGTACATGAAGTCAAACTTACAAAAACCTCATTATACCAAAATGGAACAACAGTCAAGGAAAGAGTACTTTCCTATATAGGTCTACCAAATTATGGAATAACCTACCCATTAACACAACAACTAACTATAATGATTTGTCTGTCTTTTCCTTTAAAAATATTTTAAATTTATAATTTGTATATAGCTTGTATATTTGTTTAGTTTAATTTTCTTATCTTAATTTTTGTTGTTTTTGTTTTATATGAATGTAACTGTACCACTTTGAAAATCAGTACACTAGTACTGAAAGTTCTTACAGTATAAAGAAAGAATAAATAAATAAATAAATAAATTTTAAAGCTTACAAAAAGTATAATATAGTAGTAACAATAACTCAATATTCAATTTTCCAACAACTTAGTGGTTTTTTTGTGTCATGCCGCATCTTTACATTCATTTCATGATTTTGGAACTTTTAAAAAAAGATACAGTGAAATATGTTTTTTCCAGATGGATGGTTTTGAGAGTGTTCAGTGTATAATAAACAGATTACAATTTGAGAAATATATTGCATAAAACTCCTAAATAAATTGATAGTTTAGTGTCTTCCCGGTATGGTTTTAGCCATAAAATTTACTTTTAAAATTACAATTTACAAGTAAAAATTTTGTTTATTTAAAAATAATTGTGATATAATTTTGATTCTCATATATTTTGCCCTCCTTTACTCTTTAGTATTTCATAGATTACAGGAATGCTTATGGAGGCCTATATGTAGATGTTTGGGGTTGGGCCAAAACCAACCAAAAAGTCACGCCTAACATTTTTTTTTTTAATTTACCAGTATAATTTTTTTAATTGGGAGAACACTGATATTTGCTACAAGTCATCCTTTCAATAATATATTTGATATAAATAATGTAGAAAAATATAGATCCAATAAACAACACAGGAGGTAAAACATTAAATAAATTAATATTAAAACAAAAAAAAAAAATACCGAGCCCCATTCATGCACATATATTGCAGTATCTTTATTCAAATTCAAATTTCACAATTAAAAAACAATGAAAAACAGCAAAAGGCCACTGAGTTCCTAAGCAGCCATAGGCTAAATTGTGGACACACTTTACAATCGGGCAAGGAAAACATTAAAATACAAAATTACACATTCAAATTAAAATACAATAAAACTATTAAAAACACACACACCTATTTGCTAATTTGCTTATTTATAGGATCAGATCAACTAAAGCTACAAATTATCTCCGAAGTTAGGCCGTATCATGCATTCCTATTACAGGGGCGTATCCAGGATCCGAGAGGGGGAGTGGATTGGTGAGGTGGCCGTCTTTCCATATTACAATTTGACAAGCAAAATTAAGTTATTTGCCCAGTTTGCCATGTTTTTTTGGATCTTATTTAAATCATTGTGGGTCAACTTTATTTTTGAGGAGAGTGCGCGTAATTGGGGGGGGGGGGCACAACTTTAATTTGCCGATTTTAGGGGGAGCGTGCCAGGCTATTATAATAACTACATAAATAGATAAGGATTCACAAGTTGTTAAGTATCAATTTATTTTAGATTTGTTTACTTTTAATAACAGTTGATACATTAGCCATTTTTGTTTGAGAGCTCATTTTGAGATACAAAAATAGGTAGACAGTCATAATTGGGATTTTGGTGGTATTGTGAAGATTATATCTTAAATTTTGTAATTACAAACATCCAGTTTTTTTTTACTACATACTAAATTTCACAATGACTGCTTATTCAATCAATGGGAAAACAGGCAGGAAGTCAGTAGCTGTTTATGTTTAAGGGAAATAAAAGTGTGGTTACCTGCATGTATATTATAGATTTTCTCTGGTTGTACCCGACCTAATGACCTAATAATACCGGTAATAACCTAATACCCTAATAGCCTAATAATCTATTTACAGCTTCATACTATAATTTGAGCAACATTTGTCTGTTTGTCTGTCTGTCTGTTTGTTCCTCTACTCCTCCCAGGTCCTTGGTCCGATCTCCATCAAACTTAGTGGGTGGATGCAGCTTTACTGCGGAATTGACTTTGAGGGGTTCATTTTTGGAAAGGTCAAAGTCACTGGAGTCAAAGGTCAACTGTTTTTTGCTAGTCCTTGGTCTCATTTTGGACAAACTTGGTGGAAGCATATACTGTAGACCCCTTTATGTTCGAGCGCCCTTAATTTTCGCTAATTTCGCGATGACTTGTGACGAGCGCGAAAATTAAAGGCTACAAAAATCTCAAAGAAAATATAGAAATTTACCATGTGTAGGTCGAGGTCGCGCACGAAGGCCGATACAGGCCTAGTCTGGGGTTAGGCCTAGCCTGAAGAAGACCGTCTAAAAATAGGTTTATTTTGTGAAAATATTAATTTTGGCACTATTTAAAGATAGATGCGTTGTAAATGTAACTATCATAATAATTTGCATTTCAAAATCACCCTATTTGTCGTTTAAAAAAATCGTAGTCTGAAGGCAAATTTCGTAACATTTTCCACAAACTTTAATTAGAGTAGGCTGCCATTTTATTGTAACCTAGGTGGCACTATAACTCTCACAGTAATCACATGTTCATAATACAAATTGAAAAATAATTTGAAAGATAAATTACCGATGAGAATAACACCGAAAACCCATTTTTTTTCCCGAAACGGCATTTCACATTAATGGTCAATGAACCATCGTAGCCTAATGGAGGGCAGTAATTCTACATGGCAATAGGTGAATAAAATCATGGAAATTATCAAGTGAAAATGGCTTATGGCCTAGAGGTCAGGAGTCAGAGTCGGCCCGCAATCACGATGCTAGCCTAGACCAGATACTGTAACCTTGAGGTAGGTGAATCGGGGCCATTAAACAATGTTTATCACGGACAAGCACTCTAGTTTTAAAACTAACATTATGGTCCTCAACTAAAAAATAGTTTCCGAACAAACAACTGATTTATGTCTAAACATAATAACAGGTAAAAATCGTGAAAATCATCATGTTTTGAAAATTAAAGTCGCGAACTGTTAAAAATTGTAAAATTGCGAACATTTAGGGCCACAAAAATAAAGGGATCTACAGTAGGTTCATACCAGAATTGCCGATGATGGGTGACGAGGTCAAAGGTCAAGGTAATGGGGTCAAAAGTCAAATAACGGTTTTTTCGCTACTCCTTGGTCCCATCTTGGACAAACTTGGATGAAGCATGTAAGTTCAGACCAGGATTGTTGATTATGGGTCACAGGGTCAAAGGTCAAGGTTACGGGACGGGTAATTTGACTAGTATAATATAATTTTATAATACATATTTAATGTGTAAATTTAAAGCTTAATCAAATGCACAATAGAAAAGGTGTTGAACACTCAATGACTCGCTCCTCACCAAAGGGTCATGTTCAACAGTTACTATATACCTTTCTGGAAATTCCCATATCTTTCCGGAAATTCCCATACCGGGTGCCACATTGATGAAGGTAAGTTTGTAATAGAATTAAGGAAACTACCCAAAATAATTGTTTAATTTAAAAAGGCAAAATGAGCATGTACGCAGAACCTACCAATCTAAACATTTTAAAGATATTTCCAACATTTTTTTTTTAAATTGCTGTAAATTTTAGCTTTTTAAATAACAAATATTTTGGGACATTTTTTCAGAATCTTATTACATTCCATAGATTAATATGTAGCCAAGGGGATTTCTTACCCACATCGACGTGGCGCCCTCAACCAGCAGTGGAATTTCCAGAAAAGTCTATAGCACTGTCCGTTCTTTTGTCCATGATAAGGCCATGAGGACCAGCAAACCAGAGTAAAGGCCTGTTTACACTATAACTAACGAAAACAATCAACGCTAAATGGACAAAATGAAGTTGTACTTAAATTAAACTTCTCCAATTTTGTTTAAGTTTATTGTGACAAAATGACATCATAATCAGTAAAAACCTTAAATTCATTAAACCTCAATGAATTTATCGTTTGTATGGATTATGATGTGATATGTGAAAATAAAATTTCCACTGTATACACAAGGAAGCTTCATTTTGCTATTTTAGCATAAAAACATCTTGAATTTGTTTAAATTTTTATAGAAAAAACGTCTTTGCATCCTTCTATCGTCGATTGCTATCATCACAGTATGAACAGGCCTTGACCCCTATTCGTCAATATAACACTCCATAAATTAATCTCACCTTTCAGGCCAGCCTCACAAATACCACTATTTGCCAATGAGTTGACTTTCTGTTGATTGCTGAACCCCTGACCAATTGCTGATGACCCTGTCGTGGTCGACGGTGAGCTACAATCCTGAATGATAAAGTTGATCAGCTTTTCCGCATCATTTACTATTCCTGTTGCTGTGCCTAGTACTGTTATCCACTTCTCAAGAACAGTATATAGTTTTGTTCGTAAGACACTAAATGATACAAAATATTGACAATTTGAAAAATGTGGATGAGCAAAAACAAACTGCAATAGAATAGTTTAAAAAGTGGTAAAAGCTTGAATTAGAATCTTGTTTACATGTTTATTTCTGTCTGCATATCAAATAACATTGTCTATTGATTCTATTAGATATAGCACACATACACAAAGGGTACAGAACGACATTTTTGGTAAAGATGAATGCAGAGGCCTCAAGTTGTAAAAACGGAATTCCTGGAGATTTACACATGGTCATCCTACGACTGTTTGTAATGTGTACTGTATCCTTCTTAAGGTATGTGTACAAAAACCTTTATTTATACACTCAATAACTTGGCTGTTATTAAATGATAGTTTTTAATGTTTATTGTCACTTCTAAAATGTGCTATTACTGTTTCCTAAAACATTACTGAACTTCATAGTTCCTTACTTTCAACAAATATTTTGAAATAAATAGGACAATTTATGCTCTGATTGTGAAACTTTTGAATAAACTAAAAAAATCCAAAAATTCCTAGATACTCCAGGACAATCCTGGAGACTTGGAAGCTCTACGGACTCCACCCACTATGTTGATTATGATGTACTAGGCTGATGGAGTACTTCATATTTACGACGGATACATAATAGCATTTCCCACATTATAATGCTGTTGAGACAATCTTTGTAAAGATGGATGGCACCCTCTATGTTGACTATGATGTACTAGCCATATAGTACACATCTACGATTGGTTTTGAACAGCATTTTCAACATTGCAATGCTGCCGGGTGAATGTTTTTCATAATGGATTTATTTATTTCTGTCTTTATTGTGAAAAAACCATCAGTGTCGTAGCACAGATAGATCACAAAATCAAACAATAAAAAAATATAAACTATTAATATGTAAAACAGAAGTACTGTACAAAATAAAATGTAAGTAAACAAAATTAAGATAGCCTACATTACTTAAACATCCTGTATATAGTATTGTATAAATACAGATTAAGGCATTAATGTACAAAAAGTTTATTCTATATACAAACTTTAATTTAAAAAAAAAACAAAAAAAAACACACATATATATACATGGTGCCCTCTATGTTGATTATGATGTACTAGCCATATAGTACACATCTACGAAGGGTACCGAACAACATTTCCCACATTGTAATGCTGGTAGGTGAAAATTTTCCAAGATGGAAGGCGCCCTCTATGTTGATTATGAGGTATTGGCCATATAGTACGAATATAATGGGTATAAAACAGCATTTCCCACATTGTAATGCTGATGGAAGGCCAAGATAGATGGCGCCCTTTATGTTGATTATGATGTACTAGCCATACATAGTACACAATCTACGATTGGTTCGGAAAAGCATTTCCCACATTGTAATGCTGATAGAAGGCTTGCTCATATATGGCTAATAATTTAACCACCTTCTGTGAACTTCAGGGTGAAGTGAATTTTGTTGGTCATTTCTGATCAATTTGAGTTCAATTGTACCATTGTGAAAATTTGACCTTGCTAACAATGACTATTAATGACCTTTGACCCCAAGTTTTGACCAGTGCCCAACCTCTGAAAGACCTAACCATATGAAGTAAACCAATAGTTGATATAGATGTAGACAGACATACATAGACACACAGACAAACTGGCAGACTGAGCTCCTTGCAATACCACCCCTCACCCCCCCCCCCATTGGCCGAGTGTTATACAACTGTAACTGCAATTTTTGCCAAACAATGTTCAGATGCACAGAAGAAAACAAATTATAGGCATTCTGTTCACAGAGTCAAAAAGTTAATAATGAATTGTTTTCTTATTTTTAAAGGTAATGTAAGTAGAGTGGAGTCATCTACATGGATAGAGATAGATAGAACCTGTCTAGTTTCATACATTTTCCAAAATAGTTTCTCTTGACAATAGAGGGCAGCAGACACAATATCAATAGATTCAAATCTTGAATGCATGTGGTAAGGTGGATCAGCACCCGACCTCAGGAGGACCTAGATAGATTCTGACCTTGTCTGAAAATCTGAAGTAAATCTGCCCAATAGTTTTATTTCTGAAATATGGATGCAGACAAACACACAGACAGACAGACGGAGCTCATTGCAATACCCTCTCCCCACTTCAGTAGGGCGAGGGTAAAAATGACCTCTAAATGTGCACCAAGTTTCATTGCAAACCCTTTAGTGGTTGAGAAGCATTTTGCAGATACAATTTTGGCCACCAAGCTTTATAGTATGATTTATTAAAATCCTGTTGTTTTATTAACTGCCATAACCACCCTTTCCATTTCTGCTGTTACACAAACCCCTGACAACACAGACATAAGCAAAGATTAAATCGGATATCTACCTGTATGGTTTCTGTGAAACTGTTGTTTCTGAATTTGTTGACTGCAGTGACTGAAGAAGTAACCGGTTGATAGTATGCCCCTCAGGTATCAGGTTACTATGGCAACTGAAAAATACAATAACAAAGCAAACATTTTAGATTATTTATGAATCATATCACTCTCGTCATCACCACCAGTATCGTAATCATCACCGCCACCACCACTGTTCATTTACATATCATTCAGATATCTATACCTCCTACTGTAGTTTTTATATTCACAAGGGTTTAATTTTCGTAAATTTTGCGAATGGAAACCTTACAGCGAAATTATGAACTGAACTAGATTACTGGAAAACTGTGATAGGGAAAAAAGTTACTATCATTGAGAGGAAAATGTATATATGTGATAGTACTATTTTTTCCTGGGAATTTGACGGTTAGAATTATTTGCTGTTTGCCTATCAGATGACTGGAATCTATATATGAGGTATATATTTAAAAATATTTGTTGTTACCTTGTAATTAATGAGGCTAAAATATCAAGAGCTGCTTCCTGAAGAGTGTAAAGATTTGCCAACAGGATTGAATGCTCAGGGGACTTCAGTCCAGCCTTTGAATAAAATGTGAAAATATACAACTAGTCATGCCACGCTATGAACTCATAATATTTGAGAAAGTATAATAAACATGGTAAGCTCGTTTTTAAAAGCTGTAAACAAAGTTACGATAACATCGGGAATCAGACAAAATGATGGCAGCAATGGATGGCTCTCCATTTTGTACATAACGGCAAGGTTCAGAAAATTATAAAAACAGATTTCAAACCTAAAGCTGGGCACTCACTGCATTGTTGCAATGGTCGTACGACGGTCGCACGACTAAACCGTTGCACCCTGTGTGTGTGGTTGCCAGATGCAATGACAGTCTTCTACTCATCGGCCGAGGGTTTTTTTTAAGTGATTCAACAGAGAAATCACTAAAAAAATGTCGGCCGACGAGTAGAAGTTTGTCATCCCATCTGGAAACCACACACACAGGGAACGACGGTGTAGTTGTGCGACCGTTGTATGACGCAGTAAGTGCCAGGCTTAACACTCGCTCGCTTGCCAATTTCAATTGATATCTAAATTTGTCGAGTGACATTACATCCCAACACGCCCACACGGATGAGTGAAAATAATCAGATTCTGAAAATAAATATATAAAAAACTGATATTGTAAATTAAAATACTCTTTGAAATTTTACTCTCTGAAATTTTTGGCAAAAGACTTTACTAGGGGCGTGTACAAATTTATTATATTTTAAGACACTTGCCCATCATGAAAAAAGCTTAATTTTGCACCCTAAATGATTGAGAGTCACAACACTCCCACACGGATGAGTGAAAATAATCAGACTCTGAAAATAAATATATAAAAAACTGATATTGTAAATTAAAATACTCTTTGAAATTTTACTCTCTGAAATTTTGGCGAAAGACTTTACTAGGGGCGTGTACAAATTTATTCTATTTTAAGACACTTGCCCATCATGAAAAAAGCTTAATTTTGCACCCTAAATGATTGAGTGTCACAACACTCCCACACGGATGAGTGAAAATAATCAGATTCTGAAAATAAATATATAAAAAACTGATACTGTAAATTAAAATACTCTTTGAAATTTTACTCTCTGAAATTTTGGCGAAAGACTTTACTAGGGGCGTGTACAAATTTATTATATTTTTAAGACACTTGACCATCATGAAAAAAGCTTAATTTTGCACCCTAAATGATTGAGTCACAATTACAAATGTATTTGTATTGAAATTTGTTACAAGCTGAAGGTAAGGTCTAAATAAAAAAAATCTTTACCTTGTCCAAGCCCGAGACTTTTTTTAAATTACGGTCAATAAATATTGAGTAATGAAGCCATCACTAAATATTATCTCCAGAAAAAATTGTAAGGGAAAATATATATTATAATATAATACCATATAATAAATATTTTAAACTTAAAAAATTGCTAATTTTATAAAGGAGTGAAGCCATTATAACAATTTGTGATGGATGGTGTTAAAAAAAAAACCAAAATTCCTAGGTTTGAAAGACGGGGGTCTTAACGACCAAGCTACAGCACAAATTCATTAAATTAAAAATAAAAAACAATAAATAAATTATACTTATATATATGACTATACTTACACTTACTTATATACACTTTTAATGGATTATTATGAATTTTTTGTATGTATTTTTATTAATTTACTTACAAGCTTGTATGGTTGAATTGTGAAACATCTACAGCAGAGACTGATCACCTCAGATAGTGGTACCCTAGCAACGATACTAAACGGTCCTCTGAAGGAAGAATGTGTAGTAATGTTAATTCAACAACAATTTTTTTTACTTATTTTGTGTGTAAAAGGATAACTCATGAAGGTCCAAAGTGGACTTATTTCCAGTGGGGTTCTGGTGGTGATTAGGAATGGCACCAAAAGACAATCCCATACTCTTTTTCAAAGAGTATACTGCGTTCTTTAACATGCACGTAAGTCATGTTGTACATAAGACCAACGGCTTAACATATCATCAGAAAGACGGTTGCGCTATTAACTTGTATTTTTTACCATCAATAAAAGTTAGAACAGTGAGCCTCTACAGTTCAGTGCATAAGACAGTGACTACCACGCGTTTAACTGTTTGAGCTCCTTTCTCCAAACAAAACCAATAATTATGGTATATTTTTAACTTTTTAAAAATTGGTACCTCCCAGGTCCACAGTTATACTCCCGGGTAAAAAGAAGCAACAAGTAAACAAAACCTTTCCAAAGAACTCAAAGAACTGACAAGCTTGAGTATCAAATTTATGACTTTAAGGAACGTTTGAACCACAACTACACAAACTGATCTCAATTAGTATATATTTGTCCTCTTGAAACCTACTTTTGGTACTGAATTGGGGAAGGTTGGGCAGATGAGAATTTCTTGAAAAGTAGGTTAATTAAAAGGGGAACATATTTTTAAAATTTAACCCCAGTATTTATTTATTTATTAAAAATTCAACAAACACTGTCCCAACACAAAAATGGGTACCTCTGTGTAAATGTAGTGCAAGTCAATTTTCGTAAAACTAACTGTCAGGAAAATCCAAGTCGTAATTACGGGATTCATGTAGAAACATGCTGCTTTTGAAAAATATGGAAGTTATAAAGCATGGTCAATTTTTGGCAGGTTGATTGTACTTGTAATGGTAAAAGCTATATATAGAGTATCTTACTGGAGCATATTACATATACACGAGCACAGAACCTCAAAGTGTTGCGTCAGATGTATTGTTCTTGAAGGCTCAATATCAGGGACATATGGAAAGGTAATACTGCTGGATGGTGGCAGAAAATAACTCTCTGTAAAAACAAAAAAAAAACAATTTTTAGAATGATTGTATTAAACATGTTCACTGCCACTGACTTGATATCACGTCCAACAGTGTGCATTCACCATGACACAAGTGCACTGCCACTGACTTGATATCACGTCCAAATGTGTGCACCATGACACAAGTTCACTGCCTCTGACTTGATATCATGTCCAACAGTGTGCATTCACCATGACACAAGTGTACTGCCACTGACTTGATATCACGTCCAACTGTGTTCATACACCATGACACAAGTGCACTGCCACTGACTTGATATCATGTCTAATTGTGTGCATACACCATCACACAAGTTCACTGCCACTGACTTGACTGACTTGATATCACATCCAAAGGTATGTACCTTGACACAAGTGTACTGCCACTGACTTGATATCACGTCTAACTGTGTGTACCTTGACACAAGTGTACTGCCACTGACTTGATATCATGTCCAACTGTGTGCATACACCATCACACAAGTTCCCTGCCACTGACTTGATATATCAAACTGTGTGCATGCACCATGACACAAGTGCACTGCCACTGACTTGATATCACGTCCAACTGTGTGCATGCACCATGATACAAGTGTACTGCCACTGACTTGATATCACGTCCAACTGTGTGTACCATGATACAAGTGCACTGCCACTGACTTGATATCACGTCCAACTGTGTGTATACACCATGACACAAGTGCACTGCCACTGACTTGATATCATGTCCTACTGGGTGCATGCACCATGACACACAGGTTTGTGCATTACAAACTGAAAATCATAAACCATTACCAAGGGTGAGCTTAAGATACTGATAAATTGAGACAACTTTGAAAACTAACCTGGTCTGAGGATGACATAGACCACCTGAAACTAAACCCAGTCCAGGGATGTAATTATGCTGGGCAGAGGTTGGTGGGGGCCACCCACCCTAAAAATTATCCACCCACCATAAAGCCTGAAGGCCTTCCACCCAGTAAAATTTTAACCTGACACCCAACCTAAGCATCTGAACAAAATAAAGTATACTGTTTTTAATCATTTTACCACCAACCTTTACATTGCTGCCACCCATCCTAGGATTTTTCTAGCTACATCCCTGCCAGTCATGTATCTGAAGGTATATTCACAATGGGTACATCCAGTGGTGGATTTAAGGGGGAAAATTGACCCAAAATTTTCTTTTTTCTGGGAGGGGTTTAGGACTGTAAAAACCAAAATATGGATTTAAGCCAAACTAAAATGACAATTCTGGATCTGACATCTGTTTAATCTAAAAAAAAAACACTAATCATGTTTTGAAGCTTAGGACAAAAAAACAGTTTATGATCCCCATTTTAGAAAATCAATCACTCGGTAATTTTTTTTGTCTTAGCAGGTTCCTTTTATACAGTTATTTTCTACAAAATTATTATATTTTTATATATCCCAATAATACCTTTAAGGATAACTTTATGTATTTCTCACATATCTAGAATAAATTATGTATTTAAAATCTGAAAATTTCAGGATTTCATAGCGATCAGGATTCAGCAACACAAGATTTCAACAGGCAATATCTTACCTGTCTCTAGGCCATCATACACAGTAGCCAGTATATTATGAGCTGATAAGAGCAGTCGATCAAAATAGTGACTCCATGCTTCTGTATGGTTCATTCCTGCTTTTCCCCCACCTCCAATAGTTGATAACAAACAATAGCACACAGAGGCTGCCTAATAAAAACAACAGAAACACAAATTAATTTGTACGAGAGTACTATAGTACCTACTCAGGGGTGAGGGAATTTAATTTTTTTACACTTGTCCCAGGGCAAGTACCTTTGGAAAATTCGCTTGTTAGAAAAATAATTTACTTGTCCCGTTTTTGCGCAATACCTAAAAATAGAAATTAAGTTTACACTTAAAATAAATACAGTAGTACATCGAAGTTTGGGCTGTTCTACAACATACTGTCAAAGGTGGAATTCAGGGCCTAGGCCTAAACTGAAAATAAATTTAGTTGTCCGATTGTAAAAAAAACACTTGTCCCGGGCAAGTAGGTTTGCCTGCCTACTCCAAGAAAATGTAATTTTCGCATTTTTTACCCAATACTATCTGCACAATATTATTTTTGCAAATAGAAATAAATTTTCGCAATGTTTTTTTATTTGTGTTAGCTCCTTTGCATGCTCAAAGCGTGAAAATGAATGTACCATGAAGGCATCTCTTTTAAATTTATTTATTATTCATACAGTTGTCGTAACCTTTTTCAATAAAGAGAATTATGACAACCCCCCTCCCCCCTTGATAAACTAACATTAGAAAAATGTTCTATGAGCAGTTTTCAAATATTAACGCCTCATTTACCTGAAGCAAATTGAAGGAGACACAAACATTAATAGCCTACTGACCAATGAAGATAGTGAACGGTTTGAAGACTGTTCAGAGGTCCCAAGTCTCCTGAAAATAATGGGAGTCACTTGATTTTTTGAGTCATCTCCCTCCCTACTGAAAAAATATGTTTTTCTCCTAAAAATCTTAAGTGTCTCCCAAAAATATTCAGAGTGGGTCTTGGCCGATAGCCTAGGAGCAAAATCGGTTGTCCCTTAAAAAAATACCAGCTCTGCTCAGTGTTAAATACAATTTATAAACAATAACATAGCTATTTTTACATATTGGTATGTACTTTTTCTGTGTTCTGTTGTTTATTGTGTGTCGCACATTTGTATTTACGCATCTCCTGATTTTTTCACTTCTCAAACTTGGGACCTCTGACTGTGTGAAACATCACATCACATCCATTAAATATTACCTACTGTCAGCTGGTTAGTCAGTTGGTCAATTACTTAGCTGGGAAGTTGTTATTTTAATGACAATTTGCCTACATGTATAAAGTACATTTGAACATATTAGTTATGGATACTAGTACAATACATAAATGGCTAAAGTAATCAAAGGGGAGAACATAAATGGCTAGTTTAGGTACCAGGGGAGGGGTATGCTCACCGTTGAAACCTCAGGACTAGAGTGTCCTAAAGCAGGCAATATCTTGTCCTCTAGCTTGGTCTTGAATGGTCCACATGAACCAGGGAAGTAATGCATACAGGCTGACATCAAGTGGAATGCAGACACTAACCACTGAAGAAGGAAATATGTTTAATATTTAAAAACTGCAAAATTACATTTGTTGTTATTTGTTATTAAAGATATATTGTCACCTGAAAATGACCAAAAAATTATCAACATTAATTTTGAAACTAACTTGATCATATCAAAGTAGCATCAAAGTTAAGAACTGGAGAATAGAAATTAGTGTATTTAAAAATTGTTTAATA
>JAOTQE010087099.1:0-15088 GCA_025631205.1 Nesometra sesokonis
ATATATCGTAGATATTTAAAGTGACACCCATACAATGCTGGTTATTAGGAAATTATATAGGGAAAGAACACAACGCAAATAGCCACAAACGTGCGTGACACGACAGACAGACAGACAGACAGACAGACAGACATTTTTTGAAAAGCTGTTTATAGAGACGCTTTCTGCGTCTAAAAATTTGGACAGGATACAGTACTAAGTCTTGCTTTGAGTGTGTATATTTCAAAAGCTGACGTAAGAGGATTTTGGGGTGTATTCAGAGTCAAATTTCGACCAGTATTTTGATGACCACCAAACATAATCTACAGAATTATTCATTAACGTACTTCTTATAGTTCTAGACCTACTTCCAATGTTATCACATTTATTTTCTTGAATAAACATCAATACTTATGCTCCAAACAATGGATCTAAAATCTCTTAAAAGCAATGTGATTTATAATAGTATTTTTAAACCTTCGCCGTTTGTAGCACATTCAAAGTTTAAGGCATTTTATTACGCTTTTTGTATGTATAGCCCATTTTTATAAAAGAAACTAATGACCCGAATATACTAACACCCACCTTAAATTTATTGAAATATATAAATAAGAACTTAAGGAATAAATGTCCAACCATGCTCTAAATAATGGTTATTAAATCACTGAACTATAATTGAAGTGATAAAACAATACTTTTCACATTAATCAGCCCATTCTCTTTTGTATAATTAAATACAACTCCAAACTCTAGTAAATAAATATACTTTATTTACTGTAAAAACAATGAATTAAAAATCAAAATAAATTAAATAACATATTGCATTTCAAATGAGAGTCTACGTACGTAAACTAAATAAGGGAAATCCAAATTCACAGAAACCAATCAATTCTCCTGGGTTGTTGTGTTGTTGTTTTCTACAAAAGCAAACAACTGATTTATATTTTATCTGGAATGTACTGAATTCAAATTATAACGTTACTAAATCATTACCCTCAGCCCACTGAAGTGAGGAGATTACAATGAGCTCCGTCTCTGTGTCTGTTTGTCTACATCACTATTTAAACACCTATTGGGTGTTATTATCATTACTCATCATTATCTATTACCAATTTACTTCAAATGTTTAGAAAATGTCAAAACTTACTGTATCTAGGCCCTCCCGAGGTTTAGCGCTGATCCGCTTTACCACATGATTTTTAGACGCGCAAAGCGTCTCTATAAACAGCTTTTCAGAAATGTCTGTGTGTCTGTCTGTCTGTCGGTCTTGTCACACACGTTTGTGTCTATTTCCGTTTTGTTCTTTCCATATATAATTTCTGACAACCAGCATTGTATGGTTGTCAATTTAAATATCTACGAGATATGAAACAATTAATCCTCAACATGGTAATACATTACCATTAAAATTGAATTAAAATATCGTTATAAATACACTTTTAAATGCTTACTTTCTTATTAAAACTGTATACATTTTTTGTTTCTGGAGTTATGTAAATTGCGAATAACGCCTCAGGCTACTACACTCGGCGACTTTCGCCTCAGGCGTAGTCGCAGAAATGTGAAATTTGCATAGCAGATGATGTTAATATTATAAAAGCAAGCAGGATACAGAGCCAATTCATTCGAACACTGTTCTTGCTTGTATATGTTTGGATCAGTAGCCGCACTCTAATCTTCAATCGCCTTGCATAGGCGGGTGTAGAATAGGAATACTAGCCCGGTTTTGTTGGCTAAATAAAAGTGATGACGTGCGTACACAAACAGTTGGTGACACTGACCAGCTACTGTGCGTAGCTTTCCGTGTCTTATTGTCGGATCGATTTGTTTGATTCTAATCTACTTGAGTTTTTGTATCCTGCCCTCTATTGAAAAAAAAACAAACTATTTTGGTAATATTATGAAACTAAACAGGGGATGACAACTTTTCTTTAAAATAACAAAAAACATTCCATATTAAGATTAGCATTCTTGACCCTAAGAATGCAGTACACACGTGTGTTTTATTCTGTAATCTCTACTCCTGAACACAAGTTTGCAAGAATTGCAGATACAGTTTTGTAAGCAGTGAGATCTAAAATAGGCTATTTTATACCTTCCTGGTTTAAAGTAACCCTTGTCGCTGGGGAATAGAGAGTACAATAATCTCCATCTGTAGGTTTTTTGTCTGTCAAGTGTTCTTTCTCCCAATTGAAAAATTTATACTGGTACATTTTCCAAAAAACATGACTTGACAGGCATTGGTTTTGGGTTGATTTTGGCCCTACCTGAAATATCTACAAAACTGTATTCACTGTAATACTAAAAATCAGAACAAAAATATATAAGCATCAAAATTATCATACTTATTTTTCAATAAACAAAAATATACTGGTAAATTGTAAATTTTTACCGGTAGATTTTATGGCTAAAACTATACTGAAAACTACATTTCTGTTTGTCCATTGTCTGTCTATGTGTGTCGGTCTTCATCCATATCTCAAACACTATTGTGCTGATTTTCTTCAAATAAAAAAAAATGTAAGAACCAACTCTGGATTGGTCCATCCATTCAAAGGTTTGGCACTGATCAGGGATTTGGGTAAAAGGTCATTAAATGGTATTTGGTATAAAAACCATTTAAATGTCATAAGTGACCATTATAAAAATAACCAAATAAATAGCAGGGAAACTACATTCTGCAATTATATTTGGACGTTAACAACTACCGACACCTCCCAAATTCCATCTTGGGTCAAAGGTCACTTCGGGTCATTAGGGTCAAATTAAAAAAAAACAAAAGAGCTCACTGAATGCTCAAATTGATCAGAAATGATCTTATAAACACAATTCACTTCATATTAAATTCATGGGTTAACGAGTTCGTTATAAATTAGCTCTACGCATGCCATCTAAAGCCACCACTGCAGTATCTGAGGATTCAGGCATGTTGAATCGAAAAACATAGGCGAGGATGTACTCGTTCACGTTTGCCTTGTTAAAGTGTCAAGACCACTTGTGTGCAATTACTTCAAGGAATTTATCCACTCACTTACTTGGTAAAAAACTGCGTTATGCTTTCTAAAATCAGTGTCAATGGCACTTGGTGAGTAGCGCAGTAAAATTTGTGACGGTACCGGTAACGGCAGGGACCGAACCCAAAAAATCATAACGTTTCAAACATTCAAACATTTACTTTCAAACATCAACATTTTATTGACTTGAATAATAATGATGTGATATTGAAAAAAAAGACAAGTAGGTCAACATAAGGCAGCAGACTTATGTTAAATGTTTTTTTTCAATAACAATTAATATTCCCCTAAAAAATTACTGTGTTTTATTGTGCATAAATGTCATGTTGCACACTTTTTCTTCACCAATGGCTTAACGTCGAAACCAAAAGATGACAGACATTGTGACACTCAAAATAGCGATAATTTCAACTCGAAACATGGGATCTCTGTAATGGTTTAACGAAGAGCGGAACGATCACTACCGGTTAAACGATGATTTTATAATGTTCCTCTCATTGTTATTGTTACCATTGGCTTATCGTTTGTATTATACTATTTTTATTATTGTTTTAATGAATATAGGTTGATTAAAAAAAAACAACGTTTCGCACTTTTAAGGGTTAATAAAACATTCAGAGTTCAACATACGATCTTCCAACTTGGCAAAGATCAAAAGGTCACAAAATCAAAATAGATTAGTTAAATGTCATTTATCTAGATATTCAACTTTTATAATTTATTTCAAAAAATACAATACACTGTCCAAAATATGCAGTATACTCTCGGCAGCTGCAAGTGCACAAGGACATGACATATTGACATTTGTCAATCAAATGTCGTCTTATTCAATCAAATGTCATGTGGGTGCCGGAATGTCTTGGACATATTACTTCATGGAAATCTTATTGAGTTTAATTGAAATTCTTGTTTGTTCAACATTGTGTTCAGTGCTACTGAAAAGGAGCTTATCAAAACCTGTTACTGTATGTGGAAAAGGATGGTCAGAGACACGAATTGTGCTAGAATTGTCGGTTTAAATAGTGAACTTGTCATTTAGAGAACATGATGATCCAACGTTTCAATAAGATGGGAAGTCCATCTCCCACAATCCGGATAACATAAACCCTTGTGGACAGAAAAACGCCCAATTCATTGTTGAGGGTTACTGGCCACCCAGTCACCCGACCTGAGCCCGATGGGCTGTCATGTCTGGGGACTGATAATGTGTAAGTTCACTAAACGACAACTGAAGAAGAAAATTCAGCAATTCTGGGAATGAACACAGGCGAAAATCAAGAAAGCCATAAGCCAAAAAAAAGTCAAAAGCGTGTTTGGGATGTGTTTCAAGAAAATTGAGATCCGATTGGCCATATCTTTAAATAACTTGTTGAAATTGATTTGGAATTGATCAATGATATTGAATATTCTGGACAGTTTTGCGTCTGTTTTTCATAAATCAAAAAGTTGGACAGCTAAATCAATGACATTTTACAGGTTAAGTCAGAGTATGTCTTCTGATATCTGCCAAGTGAAAGGGTCGTATGTTGAAAATTGTTAAATTACTATTTTATTATTATTATATCTTATAATTTATTCATATAGGCTTATATTTATATTTTCTTTGTAGGTGCTCTAATGGAGAAACGGGTACCATGTAGTAAACGATGTAATTACAACATATCCTGTATTGCTAAAGTCTGTAGTTCTCATATTGCAGGTAATTTTAAATGCGTTAAATCATCATATACTACACTCTGTCGGTCGGTCTGTTGGTTGGTCGGTCGTTCGATCATTGGTCGTTCACTCTTCATTACATTTAATATGAAATTCCGACAAATTGTAATAGATGTAAATGCAAATGTAGTTTGATTCATATAGCGCCTTATATTTTATAGTATCAAGGCGCCGTGGACTAGATGTTACACATTCATATAATTTCTACTCCCCTAAGGGTCAATTTAATTAAAATTTAGTAGTCATTTTCTTAAGTCGTTTGGTCCTGTCTCTGTCTGAGCTGTCGGTTTCTTTTGCGATTGATTTCCATTACGTTTTATTGGCCCGATGTTAGTTCTTTAATACTATAATACTCACATTATTGTTTTGCAAGTTAGCAGGTAATTTCGTAGTAAGATGTTTCAATATCGCTACATTATGGTTAGTAAGTCGGTCTGAAGATCTGTAGGTACCTTTTGTGATTATCAGGTTTAAAACCATACCCGTCATAATAAGCGATCGGGTACAGATGAATCTCTCAAAGGCTGACACCCTCGGATTAAGGAAAAGCGTCCGCTTACGAGAAGGGGCCGCGTACAAGAATTTCGACCGACAGAAATACAGAAATACAAAATAACGTATGCGTGCTTTGTCTGGCATTTCTCGGTCTTTTCAAGGAAGAAAACCTCTCAAATTTCTAGACACCGCATTCCATATTTTACTAAAAATTATTTTCTATTTTAATGATGAGTTGGTTCATTTCACCAATAACAGTATAAGGATTTTGTACAGAAAATGTATTTTACGGGATTATCGCTTACAGGAGGTGAATTATCATACAGAATATAAAATGTTAAGTCAAAAAGTATATGCGGCCGCTTACGGGAGGTGAATTATCATACAAAATATCAAAATGTTAAGTCAAAAAGTATGCGGCCGCTTACGGGAGGTGGCTGCTTATGAGAGGTACCAAATTCACTGATTTGATAAGAACAAACGGGTTTTAAATAACCTTTATTTTAACGGGCGCTGACAAAAATAGAATATAAATTTAGGGGGCGGTTAAGGTAATAAACGAAAATTCGAGGTAGTTATAAACTGAACACTATCCAAAATGCAATGGAGACATGGAAGATTCATAGTCAGAACCAATCAAAAACACTGAGATACGTATTGTTGATAAAAAATGAGTCGACGAATAACTTTACTGTATGATTAATTTTATTTTTTTTTTGTATTTTTTTTAAATCATGGAAGATGTTTCCAATTAGAAGGAGATTTTTTATGAGAAAAGTTTCACTGTGGGGTGTGTGTGTATGTGTGTGGGTGGGGCGGTGTTATTCTTATTCGCGTATATACTGTTTACTATGCTATTTTTTCAAGTACTAATAGTACACTTGGTTTGAAATTAACATGCAGTTTCTTAGTAATTTAAGTATGTTGATCATCTAATTGGTTGGTCGTTGGGTCTGCCGGTCGCTTACTTGGAGAAACGCCTCATCCCCACCTAGCAATGGTACGTTGGTTTAACGTCGGCAAAAGGTCATTGACCTATTGTCAACGTTGGACCAATTTATTTGCTATCATGGCTTTCTCAGAACTTTAGTCTTGTTAATGATAATTGCGGCTTCCTGGAAGAAACAATATATTTTGTAATGAAAATCTTTAAGAATATAGAACCATTAATGTAGACACATCAAAACCCATTACTTATTTGAATACTTATTCATTGATAAGATTGAGATGAATGATAATTGATGGTTTTGAAATTGTTGGCACTCGTAGTGCAATGTCCGGTCTTGTAGCTCAAATAAACTGACTGACTGACTGACGTGAAAGATTTAAACGACAACCATTAAAAGAAATAGAGCTAATAGTTGGATTCTAACGTGGATAAATAATTCTGAATATATAGACAAAAGTAGAAACAATTTAGCATATACGATTTTGACAATTATCCTATCACTTAACGTTGTGTAATGTGTGTTGCTGCATGCTCATTATTATTGCCTCATTTATATGCGTATAAAATGACTTAGACTCTGTTATATTATGTCTTGTTTATTTGTAGAACGTTAATGTGAAAATTGTACTTATTAATGAAGTAACGACAATTTAGACAGTTTCTTGCTCATTCGCAAAAAAAAATCAATACCGTAAATACGATATCTAGATATGTATTACACGCCATGTTTACTACTACTCCGGATAAAAATGCTAATAATCATAGGTTTACTTATTCGTGTCCACTGTTCTGTCCAATACTGGATGTAAATAAAACAGGATTTGGAATTTCTAATACATACTGTCTATTCTTAATGTCGTACCTTTTATCTGCAAGGTCCACTGATCAACTTCAAGTAAGAAAGTATAAAGCCTGTTTTCCTATCGAACGTTGAGTTGCGGCGAGTTGCGTTGAGTTGAAAACCGTTGAAGTTTAACCTATCTCAACTACAACGATTTTCAACACAACGCAGCTCAACGATCGACAGGAAAACAGGCTTAATGGATACTCCAAGCAATGAGATGCATGCCATCGTGACAGGATTCAATATTCCGACATAAATTATGTTATGACGACATAATTTATGTCAGTATTATTGAATCCTGTCACGATGGAGTTTATCTCATTTCTCTGAGTATGCATTATACTTTCGTATATTTTATGTCACATGCATTTGGGCTAAATATTTTAAAGATTGATTTTGTTAAAATAAAAATGTACCATTATAATTCATTAAAGGACCTACTTAAATATATGATGAGATTTTGTGTATAACTTATTGCAACAATTATAATAATATTTCCTGTTAAGTACATTTTATATAAATCTAATGTTTCCTGATATCAATTGGCCGGTGTTTGGTATCTCGTTTTATTGTAAATATAGAGGATTGACTTAAGTACTTATATGGAGTGACTAGATTTAGAATGGATTTATGAAACATTAAATATACTTTTTTATATCAGTTGGCGAGTTACTTTATACCGTTAATGACTATATTTATTTGTATTTCAGGAAAACGAGAATATGACAATTTTCGGATGCCACTTATAGAATTGCTGCGTAAAGACGTAAGATATATTTAGAATTTGATTTCATGTTCATTCATATCGGAATATTTATCTATGTTAAGGACATCAAATAAATTGAAAACATTTAGAAAAGTACAAAAAATGAAAAGTTATAAATTGATTAAGATCAAAATGATATTTCAAGTTCAATTTCCAATTAAATGCATTGACCTACTTCAGTATATCAAGCAATCAATCTAAATTATTACTTTGAAACCGATGGAAGTGTGTACCGTGTTGTAAGAAATCGGTTTAATAATAAAAAATATAATATTTAAATTATGATTATTAACCAGTTGATCATATATAAATAGATCATTGATTTACGCTTATATTATTTAATATAATCTATTTCCTTTAATAAATAAATTCAAATGAATATTTCACCATCAATATAAGTTTTAATTTCTCAGCGACACAAAGAAGAGGTATAAAATGTAACGCGCGCGTTCAGAATAACGCGAGTAGAGACACATATTGTGAACGCTCCTATTGTGAATCCCTGAACGCGAGCGTTTTGCGTATCTTCACGCGCCCTTTTTTACGCGCACATAACGGTTTGTGCCACTATTCTTCACTGCACTTCACTTAGTGGGCTAATTTGGAATTGTGCTAATTTCCTAAACAAACAAACAATAGCGCGGTATTTTGAAACTTCGGTCTGATGAAGACAGTACAATATAAATTGCTATTTACATTTTTAATTTATACCTACACATTTTAGAAAATAATAATAATAATTTCCCTCTATTATATATGAAACATCACTATACTCATTTGATTGTTGTACATCTCTTTATTTTGATTCTACACTATTTTGGATTTCATTTTTTTTATGAATCAAGCATTTTTTTGATTTGTTGCTTTTGAACTTATATAGCTCCTATAAGGATGAAAATTATATCATGGGAGGTAATAAAATTTGTATTTTATTTTTACATTTCAGACATGGGACACAAACTATATGGACGATAAACCTGATTTACGGTATTGAATGTTTGATGTTGTAACGTGGAACAAAGATTTTTAGTTCAAAGATGAATCATGACATTTGAAAATCGATTGCTACATCCAGTGAGATATCAATAATTTCAAGTTATGAAAAACAAACCAATTAAGTCACACAATATCAAAATGTTATTTTTAATAAAATAAGATATATATCGTGAACATATCAAATTTGATAACCAAGTCAAGGATATACAATTGACGATCTATTACTGTTTTGATTTATTGTGTATTTAGCATACTGTAAATTTGTAGATATCAAAATAATATGTAGAACATATAAATATTATACCTTATACGCTATTCAAATCCGTTGTTTACAGAATATGCACGTATTTAAATAATAACCCCGATACTTAAAGACATATGGTCATTGGTGCATCAGTATTGAGTGGTCCTATATAGTGTACCGGTTGTTTAGGAGTGGGCTGTATTTACCAGACCAACGATGTGTAAAGTTACAACGTTTTATTAACTTTGGTGGATGATTTAATTTACTGTCTGCTATAATTTGAACAGAAATACGATGCCGTACGTTCCTTCTCTGTAGGTCAAGTGGTCCATTCTCGGTCACATAATTTTATGAATACGATATTTGGAAACATACCTAGGAAATATTTAAAAAAAATAAACGGAAAGATGGGTCTAGAATTGTTTTTTAATTCCAGGGAATATTTTAAATTAACGTTGACGATTTTAAAAACTTGTATGAATAGAGGTAGAAAAAAAAAACACTATGTAAAACCAACAAAGAAGCTGAAATATAGCTCTAGTATTATTGCCAAACTCATAGTAGTAATTTTATTAATCCTTAACTTAATTACACATTGTTATCAGAAAAATGTGGGTTTCGGTTAGAAACATAAGTAAAAAAAAATAAACAAATGAACGGAAATATGGGTCTAGTAATATTTTAATATTAACTCAGTAACAATTTTAATTAAACCTCAAGGTTTTTACAAATTGGTATCGGAATGAGAGGTGTATTGTTTTATAAACTTCAGTAAAACTAAGCGGAAATTATGAGTCTAGTATTAATTTTAAAGTCATGGTAATAATTTTAATTCTACCTTAGCTGATACGAACATAAATTGGTCTGTATTAGGATGACTTTATTAAAAATTGAACTAAAAGTAACGGAAATCTTTTGATTAATAAGTTCACTTTACGACTGTTTGATTCCGTTCCATAGTCGTGTTTTGATCCATATTGAGCTCCAAATCCCACTTGTAGTATTTATGAGAAATGTAAGTCGATAGCCGTATTAAATATTATCGGTTAATGAAATGTTCTAACGTTAGCAGAGTAGGTTGATGTGTCGCTCAATTTCTACTTGTATTTAATTCATTTAATTCAATGACATAAAGATTATTAACATCTTATCACCTTCTCTAAGGTCAGGAAATTAGCTAAAAGTAGAATAATTTAACTACGTTGTCGGGTTTGTAAGTAATCTAATAATAATGTTTTCATTTTATCAGAGTAATATTCCAGGTTTTAAACAAGAAATTAAGCAATTGTAAAGTACCAGGGTTTTTGTTAATAAAAAGAAATTTATTCTAGAAACTATACACTCTAAGTCGAAGTGTTCAATACGGTACTCTTTCATGATCTAGTTGAAATACAGTAAAGTAAAATTTCCGATTCTTATTATAAATGAATTACGTTCCTATAGGAATATTCGTAAAGGGTCATGTGGGTATGGTTGGGTGCATCCGGGGAACCGTTCATTTTGAGTATCAAATAAACGTGTTCTATTGAAAATAAAGATTGCTTAAGCCTAAACAATCAGTGTGTTGCAGGTTTAAAGCTGCCACTAGTAAAAATTCCAAAGAGAATTTTGTCGTTTTGAATTCCTAATTATCCAAATAAGTAATATAAACTCAATTATTATGCAATGTTAATTTGCCAGCCTTTGGCTAACTTGAAAAACTTGAATTGGCAAAAAATTTGTGGATAAATTAGCCATATTGCTAAAAAAATCCTCCAGGTTAACCACTGGTGTTATCGAAGCCCAAAATCGCGAAAACTACAGTCGATGTTTTTAAAGTTTATATTCTCCAACTTTGTGGCTAAATGCATAAAATGATCTCGAAACATTTAAGAACATTTTAAGAACTAAGACCTACTTAGCAATGGCCGACAATTATCTCATCTCCGTTTAAATGCGAAGACGTATTTCGTGTCGCATCCAACCGCAAGTTAACTCGCCACTTACAGGATCAGAACTACGCCATGCTTTCTAAACCAAGTCTCATTATGAGGCTTAGGGAGTGGCGTTGTTATGTCGTGGAAACCAACCTAGTGTTCAGCCAGGTTTGAACCCAGGACCTCGGGATTGGAAGGCAAGCGTGCTAACCACCAAGCTACAGCGTCACTCTTGCCTTCCATATTGTCGACCGAAAAACATTTAAAAAGAGTAATGTTGAGCAAAATGCTATTTTGTATTTTAAAATACATAACAAACATATAGAAATTTGAGTTTTCGATGTGTTATCACTATGTAGGATATAATGTGCGGGAAATGGGATGCCCCTTATTGCAATTTGAAAATCAATTATTGAAGGATTGAAGTCCAATTCGAGTCGAATGGAGGAAGTGTTTAAGATGCAATCTGGAACTCAAATCAGCTGATATTGGAAGTCGAAAAAAGTCGAATCTGATGGTCTTCTTGAATGACTATAGGCTATGTGATAGACGGTTCATGAACAAATACATGAGGATTATGGGATTTCCAGGATGAATATTTCGCACAGACTGTATTATTACAAGTACGAGAGCTTAACAAAACATCCGGGTTTCCAGGATAATCATCTCAGTAACTCGGAAAGTCATTCTAAGCTTCCGTAATGTAAGGTAAACATTGTCGATTGAGTGGATGTGACAATCAGAAGGGAAATCACGGAATTGTGCACTATTCCAATAGAGCATTAAACACTTTTCTAATATAGCAGAATTTGAGTACATCTTTTAGAATTGTAATCTTTGTATTATGACAAGATGTAGCCTACTATTAGGGCAGATAGGCAAAAAAAAAAATGGGACACTTCGGACAAAAGCACCAAATTTATTTTGTGAGACCCTTAGGGCATGCATATGAAATCTGGAAGGGGAACCAAAAATCGGGGCATTGTGTCAGTCTATAGAGGGCGTTTTCATAAATGACCGCCTGTAGATTTAAACCCTTCTTGGTAGCCACTGGCTGTAGCGACTTGATTTTAATCTTAAATTCTTCGCAATATACATGTTCCTATTAGCTGTAATGAAATCGTTTGTCCAAAACTGACCGAAAATGCTATTTTTGGCGCTTTGCCTTTGACCTTAAATTACCATATCTCCGTAACTATTGGTTGGATCGACTTCTTGTTAGTTGCAAATCGATCAGGACATACAAGTTTATTTGCTTTAATCAGAACTATTTAAAAATAATAATGAGAAATGTATTTTCTGACAATTGACCTTCTATATATTTTAAACCATTGTATTCCTTGTATTTTATTGCTAATTACTCGCAATCTTTATATGCTAGGTAACCTAGCATTTACAATTAGACTGGACTTTTTGAATTCTCAGATTTGTTTAAAGCACATACCTTTTGTCAGGGTTATCCAAAAGGCTGAAAATTAACTGTGCCTATTTAACTTTGTGTGTAGAATAAGGATATTGACTCATTTTACTAATCAATATAAAACTTATAAATAAATAATTCACTTACTGAGAGACAGAAATTGTAGTCATACAACGTTTCGGCTCCTTCCACTAAGGGCCTTGATCTCGTGAATGGTGGAATGCCGTCACCTGAGCATCACCTGACGGCATTCCACCATTCACGTGATCAAGGTCCTTAGTGGAAGGAGCCGAAACGTTGTATGACTACAATTTCTGTCTCTCAGTAAGTGAATTATTTATTTATCAGCATATTCCAGAGACCATGACTAATATTTTTCATCAATATAAAACTTGTTCAGCTATAAGCCATCAAAAATGTTTCCAAATTAGGGTGAAAAAGTTTTTTGCCATTTTACTAAACTATATCGAAAAATCATGTTTCCAAACCTAAAATCCAATTCTAATACCACATTGGCTTGGCAGAATAATAATGTGCATCCGAAAACAAAATTGCACACTTTGGGCCTATGGAAATTTGCGCCAGAGAGCATCTTTGAATACAATTTTCCAGGCCCTAGGCATATCCTAGACACACGTCTATTTCCATAGGTTTGCCGTTAAAATTTCGTATTGTGCTCCAAATTGGCATCAGGACCCCATTTTAGCTCCACTGAACACATCCCCGATTTAAGCAAAAAACAACTCATCATATTTACACACAGAAAATACTTTAAAAACAGTACAACAACTTCTATATGTCAAAATCAGTAGGCCTACATTTGACACCTTGTATATTTGACATCATGAAATATTTTATAGTTCAAAAGTGGACAAAAATTCACCACTTTTTAGGTAAAATGCTAATCATAATGTTTTTGAACAAAATTAATTATAAATTAAACAAATATTAGGCCACATAGAAAGCTAAGTATTGTATGGAGCACCAGGGAATGTACTTCTGGGCTTTTTATCCCTTGGGGTTGACCGATTTTGATGAAATGTGGTCATGTAAACGATGATCTAACTTTCAGTAGTGTATTTCGTCTTTTTGTTATCAAAGGTCAAACTGTTTCTCTGACATTCTATATGACATTCCTACCACCTTGTTCTGTACTTGTGTAGATCCAAAGTTTTTATATATTCATATAAATTAGTACTTTTAGGTACTAATTTATATGCCATGACAAATTATTTGCCATTTTTTACCTTTGCATTACTTCCAAGATTTTCAATATACAAGACATTTTCTTTAATTTTCTAATCTTCATATATTTAGAACTTGTTTGTACCATTTGTTTTCGATTTAAAAACATTCACCCCTGGTTATATGCATAAATGTGTAGAGCTACTTTAAAAATGTTTTGGCTATGCCATAACAGAGTATTATACTTCGGTCTAGTCTGCTAATATTTGATATACATATTTAAAAAAATGAGCAGAGTATCAGAAAGCAGATTGTATTTCAGGTTTGGAATCATAATTTTCTTTTCATATAGGTCAGTAAAAATGGCCGAAAGCCTTTTTACATTAATGTTGAATACATGATTACAGGCTTATAACTCAAAAAGTTTTATATTGATTAAGGAATTGAATCGATATCCTTATTCTACACACAAAGTTAAATGGGTGCAGTTATTTTCAGCCTTGTGGATAATCTAGACAAAAGTTATAGATTTTTAAAAATCTGAGAATTCAAAAATCAAGTGTTTAATGTAAATGCTATTTTACCTAGCATATAAAGATTGCGAGTAATTAGCAATAAAAGGAATAACATGGTTTAATACTGAAGGTCATGAAATACATTTTCCATTATTATTTTAAAATAGTTCTCATTAAAAGCAATAAACTTGCATGTCCTGATAGATTTTCAACCAACATGGGGTTGATGCGACCAGTAATTACAGAGATATGGTAATACAAGGTCAAAGGGCAAAGCGCCAAAACAGCATTTCCGGTCATTTGTGGACAAACTTTTACATTACATATAATAGGAATTCGTATATTGCGAACAATTTAATATTAAAATCAAGTATCTCCAGCCAGTGTTTACCGAGATATAAGGGTTCAAATCCACAGGCGGCCAGTTTTGAAATCACCCTCTGTAGACTGAAGGAATGTCCCGATTTTTTAGCACCCCTTCAAACTTGATAATTACGCCCTCAGTGACTCACAAAACAAATTTGACAGTTTTGTCCGACGTGTCCCCATTTCATAAAATTCTCTGCTAAGCCACCCCACTATACGTTTCTTGCAACCAATGACTCGGCCGACCAAAACATATAAATGATTATTATTAAGACGCAAAACAACTTTCTATCTCGACTGACGTAGAAAAACGACCCACACCGGTTTAAAAACGTGAAACTAAAGGTAAGTTGTGCACTTTACATCCGTTTCTAAACAACTCACTGTCGACTCATCTTCATTAATTTGTTTTTTATGGAAACTAGATTTTCAAAGTCAAATGTGAATATAAACCAGTGAAATATGGAAACAGAAGGCATTTGACCTTAGAAATGTTTCTAACTGCAAATTGAATTTAATACTCTTAAAAGTGCATCACTCGGTATTTGCAAACACGTCTAATTTTATTAGACGCGGGAAAGCGTCTCTATAAACAGCTTTTTAAAAAAATGTCTGTCTGTCTGTCTGTCGGTCTGTCTGTCTGTCTGTCGTGTCACGCACGTTTGTGGCTATTTGCGTTGTGT
>JAOTQE010087110.1:0-15088 GCA_025631205.1 Nesometra sesokonis
ATTGTATAAACTATCATTAACATCTTTCAAACTATACTCTCCTATCACTAAAGTCGAAGTTAAGTCTGGTCCCGGGAATATTCTACTGTCACCATAGGATAGGCTTTTTTCATCAGTACTTCTATGATTGAATACATCTTGTCGAGATCATGAACGTAATTGTCTAGACCCAGTACCGCTCGATTCTTATAGGATCGTTCGGGAACGTACCTCGTGTACAAAATTGCTTATATTGTCCAAATGGAAATTTGATGGTACATTAAGTAACACTGAAGTAAATAAGAACAACTCAAAACTAACCAGACTATATTAAATAGGAAAACGTAAAGCCTTTAAGATAACAATATCAAAAAATATATAATTCACTTTTTAGATATGCCTACATTATCTAGAAAATTAATTATTGATAAACTTTGTTTTAACTGGAATCAAGGAATGGACATTTTTTTTTTCAAAAAAAGTGGGAACAATACGATGACATTGTCGACTACTACTACTACAGTACAAGATATACAAATATAAAGCTTTAAAACAGAAAATGAAATTTGAAGAATACTCAAAATCCATTGTTTAGGATTTATACATTTAAGAAATTAATTATTTATAAAGAAACTTTGTTTTAATTGCAATGTGCATATAAAAATTTGATACTTTTCTATTCTTTGCAGATTCATTGTGGTTCGACTAAACCAACAAAACCCTCATTGTTCAGATAAAAGTTATAAACAATCGTAGATTAAAAGTATTTATCAATACATTCAGCTGGTTTTCACCCATTTATTACCACATAAATAAACCGAAAAATAAAACAAATGATTAATTGTTTCGGTAACAACCTTACAATACAAAACACTAGTTAATTACAAACTTAAACACTGTTGTTTTACTTATTGCCTTGTCCAGCGTAAAATTAGTCGAAAACCCAGAAGGCGTTTACGTAAGGGCGAGGGTAATTAGGGATATGGACTGTGTGAAAATTGACAAAACGACGCAAGTCTTTGGAAACTTAATCAATCGGAATAACAAGCATTTACAAGCAACGACCTTCTAATGAGAATGGTACTTAGAAGAATTGATTCAGAAAATGATAATGATGGTTTTATGTGCTAAAATATTATCATTAACATCATTAATAAAGTTGCAGTTATGATATGATTTACTTATTACAAGTAGAATCAAAACAAAGACACTAGACTTTATATTTTTGTATTAATTAGTATGTTTTTTTTTAGATTTTGCTAGTAATTAATAATTTCTAATTGATAATGGTATGTGGAAAAATTAATAAATGGAAATGATAATGATGGTTTATGGGTTATTAAAATTTTAAAATATGGTTACCTGTAAAATAAAAATAAAGATATCAGACTGTTATAATTTAAATATGAATATTTCTTAGGTTTACAAGCAATGAATTTCTAATAAGAAGTACTGATTCAGAAATGATGACGGATTTAAATGTTAAAATATTATCTTAATTTAACCGGGAATGATACTTAAAATTTGATTAACCGAATGATAATGATGGCTTTGTGATAAAACATTATCATTAACATCATTACATTTGGTTGTTTGTGTTCTTAGGCAAGACACTTTATCCATGTTGCCTCTCTACACACCCAGGAGTATAAGTGGGTACAGCTGTAACATTGTGGAATAAATTATGTTCCATAGATGGGGTAACAATTGCAAAGTGCGTAGAGGCAATAAGGGCTATATAAATTTCACATGTTATTAATAAATTATAGATAAAATATGATCTATTAAATATACAACAAAAATAAAGATAGAAAACTATACACAAATCATTTTTTAAAAATTATTATTAGTCATGGATTTTGTTTAGGTATACAAGAATGAATTTATAATTTATATGAAGGATTGATTAAGCAAATGATTGTGAATTTATACCATAAAATATTATCATTAAAGTAATAAATAACAAGAGAAACTGCTCACCAGATCCGCACTTCCATTGCGATTTTGGGGTGTAAAAACATTCTTTGATTATTAATTACTCTAGCACTAGTAGGCCATGTCGCATGGATTTAATGTTCTAAAGGCATTTTTGTTGATGTTGCAGTCGAACGTAGAACAGTTATTTTAAACAATGTCTTAACCGACCCGAGCCACTAAGCGTGTGATAACTCCACTTGTGTTTTAGAGTTTTTACTGCTTACCGGTGAAACCCGTTTTTGGTTTTTGGGGTCTAGGGGACACCCTAGGGTGTAACTTAAAAAAGGGCGATGAATGTTTGTTGGGAATGGGGTCTAATTTATGTGTACAAAATTTCAAGCATGTCCGTTTAAAATTGGCGACACTGGATGCTTTGAAAGTTACGATTGAAACAACACAAAAAAACAACAACAACAACAACAACAACAACAACATAAGTGAGGTAAGGTTCGCTTCATGCGGACCTAAGTAGTTAAATCAGTGACAGTGCATGTAGAACAAAAATTAGGATATAAAGCTGGTTTATAGTAATTATTTTTGGATTTAAGTTCATGAAATTTATATATTTAACTACAATTATACATGTAAAATCATATTACTTTAACAGTAATTATAAGCAATTAAAATAAAGCAGGAAAAATTTAACATAAAAATAACCAAATCTATAAACTAAGTTCACCATACAAAATTTCTGATTAAGCAGAACAAACTCATCTCCCTTTTATTTCATTTGTATAGAGTATAGAAGTGAGAAATTATAAATGATATGCTGGTTAACAAATTACTGCATAATTACCATCATAGAAAATTTAGTGTTAATTTTTAATGTAAAATTTATGAATTATCCGCATCTCCCAGCTGGATAAGCAGTTGTGGTTATCATGCATAATATTAATATGATAACAACCCATAAACAAGAGATTTAAAATGTTTGCATCTATGGAATAATGATATACACAGGCTAATAACATCATAAAATTGATTTTATTAAATGCTGTTTGAAATCTACCTTTAAAGATGTATTGGCACCTGAAAATGACCAAAAACCATAGATGTAATATTTATGGCTAGATGGTAACTTCCAGAGAATAGATAGTCCAAAGCGCAGTTCCATGTAAGCACCTACTATTCTGAAATCCAACCAATCAAATTGTGTTACTTTCTAATGCTGTTGCTATGTTGAAATTGCGTGCGACATTTTTTTATAGAAGTTTCAAATATATCAATAAATAAAAGTAAAATTAATCCAAATATAAAGATTTCGACACCATAACATATATTTAAATAACATGTATGACAAAAAGATGTGAAAAATACAATAATTGTAAAACAGTTATGATTATTTAACTTACATGTTTTTGACCTATAGCCTGACAAAATAAAAATAGTAGGCGGCTACATGAGACTGCCATTTTACAGTGTTAAGATCACCATCTAGCCGTAAATAATATATCTATGCCAAAAACTCATCAACATTAATTCTGAAATTAACTTGCTCGTATTAAAGTAACACCAAAGTTGAGAAATTGAGATCAGAAATTATTATTTTAGAAATGGTTTAACAGTAAGGAATGATCAAAATCATTGAGGTTTCAGCCTTTTTGATGTTTTTTGCTCATTTTTGGTCACAGGTAACCTTGCAATATTGGAGGGTCAAATACATACCCTTATTTGTACTGTCATAGTAATTATCTTGCATATTTCTTCAAAATACAAGCTGTTTTGAAAATCTATTTTTTAATCATTATTCAAGTGAGAATACATCTTTAAATATTAAAATGTTGAAAGATCATTATTAAAATTCTGATCCTAATAAGACTAAAAAAATGTTTGCTTTTTCCAAGCTTGACCTGATCAAAAATTTCAAAATTTAGCTGCAAAATTTTAAAAACCTTCATTAAAGATTAAGTTGATCTACATAAAATTATCTCGAAAACTGTAAAAAATAAAAAAAATTATCTCAAAATTAAACTAAAATAATTCAAAAACAATTTTAAAAAAAGATCAAAATGTGTCTACTATAGTAGAAATCCTAACTAACTCACTTCAATTGGGAAACATAACAAATTGTTTTTAGGCATATCTTACTTCATACGCTTCAGGATATTGCGAATACAGGCCTAAATCATAACATAATGCCTCAGTGAAGCCCCTATGTCCCTGAGGTTTGATACAGAATGTTTATAAAAATTCATGCCTAGAAAATAATCTAGGCCGGGTTGAGAAGGCTACAAAGTTCCACTAAAGAAGATGAATTATTCTGCTACGGGACACACTTCTTTACCTTTGGCTACAATTTAGAAAGGACAATTTTTAAACATCATTTTCAATTTACATAAGTAATATTGTCAATTCCTTTCGACAGACGAATATAATAATTTAATAAATGATTGCTTTTTATTAGAGATCATGCATAATTCATAAGTTATAAACTACTATTATACAGATTTTAGTTTCTTGAACTTTTCATATTGGTTTGAAAATTGAAAGCGAGGTGAATTTAGTCTTAAATCTTTAAACTTATGAATTAAATCAATTGGAGATTAACAATAATAGGATTAGATGTTAAAGGCAGTAAAATGACGGGGAGGTCGTAAATGACTAATATAATTAATTTCAGAAAATTACAATTTGTATAAACTTAGAATTATAACACAAAATTGAAAATTGTGGAAACATAAGTTCTGAAAAATAAGATTCAATATAGTCTTATATAAAATATTTAATGACGTATTGTCAGCTGGAAAATGAAGAAAAACATTTTTTTTTTAAATAACTTGCTTATTTTGAAAAAATTGGCCTACATTATGACCATTTCAGTCAAAATTTTAATATTTTAGTAAAAAAGAATTGATATAATTGTACTTTGATGTTTTATTAAATTAAGGATTAAAATTGGTTGTTAATCATTATAATATCATAGGCTTTTGCAAAAACATATTTACCATTAATTTTAGACAGATTAAGGCCAAGAAAAGCAGTTGTCCTTTCATGACAAAAATCCAGAGGGTTGTTAGGTCGAATAAAGAAACGGTTTTTTTTAGAACCGTGAAATGGCTCCCAGTAAGATCAACCAGAATCATTTCAACATCTGTATGATCAATTCCCTATGTACAACGATTTTAAAAGCATTTTTCATGGGATAAAAAAGGATCCATTTGATTTTCAAAATTCTCAAGACTATATTAGAAAGTATAGATTCTTTTTAATTGTATTTTTTGGGGCAAAAATTCAGAACATTTTAAAGTTATAAAATGAAATTAAAGCACTAAAAATAAAATCCTGACCAAATTTTTTTCGTTATTTTTCGGTCAGCTAGGAAAGGGCAAACAAATTTTTTTGGAATAATGTGAAACAAAAAAGTCTAAAAAATTAAGCCATACCGTTATCATTTGCTGGTGGAAAGTAAAGTAGACAATTTTGTAAAAACAATAAATTCTATTTTAAAGTTCAAAACTGTCATGTTATTAACATTTGCAATTTAATTCCAATGATTTTTTTTATCTTTAAATAAAAATATGGATTATATATACAGTATGGAGATATATGCCTACTAGTACAGAACATTGTACTTTATTTTATAATGTAAATATTTGGCCAATGTAAAAGAGCAACATAGCTGTAATACTATAGGTTATTGACAATCATTTGGTTACAATCAATATAAAAATCAAATCAAATGAAATTAATATCATATTACAGAATGTTAAAAAGTTTATAGGTCTATGACTTTTTATTTTAATGTGTAATTTGATATGGTATAAGCTAAAATATTATTGGTATACTAAATCTATATTTAAGTATATAATTAGAAATAGATTGTTTTGTACAGCAAAGTGGAAAAAATCATGAAAACCGAAATTTGAATAGTGTCCATGTACGGACACCTCTCATAAGCGGACATCCACCCATAATGGCCACTCATCCAAAAGCCTGCTTGCTATTTTTTTTTCTAATGAGTGTATTTGGTACCTCTCATAAGCAGACACCTTTATAAATTTACAAAGCAAATAAAACTATCAATGAAAAGGAATGTTATACATCAAATTAAAAAAAAATGTAATATTAAAATTATATTATTTACAAGATGAAATTTACAATCAATACATTGAAATAAGAAAAAAATATTTATTTTTATTTATTGTTATTTTTGTTGTGATGGCTGGTGACTGCATGTCTGGGGTAAGATTGAATTATCATAGTTGATTTACTTTGATTACATTACAAACTGGTTAAGATGCTAGCCAGAATGAGAATATCTAATCATTATTATTACATAAACTGTAGACAAATTGTAAGAAAATATGGTATGGTGAGAATTGTAGAACTGATCGTAAATCAGTTTAACAACTTTTTTTGTTACTATCAACAAGAAATCAGACATATATTTTATTTTCTGTACAAATGATGATTATGATTAAAAATTAACATATTCAAATATATTTTGTTTTATGAACAAATAATTATGTTTATGACAAAAAATGACATTTATAACATAAATTAATTACTGTTATTTTACTTTATGTAAAAAGATGATCATGCTTAAAAATCTACCAGACTGATCAATAACATAGATATTTTAAAATATATTTTGTTTTATTTAAAAAAGTGATTATCGTATCATTATTATTAAAAATATATCAGATGAATTTAATCATAAATACATTAAAGTATATTTTCTACAAATGATAATTATTGTTTTAAACTCTACCACACGAATTAATAACATAAACATATTAAAGTATATTTTGTACAAATGATAATTATTGTTATGATTAAAGATCTACCAGACGAATTAATAACAGAAATATATTATTGTTTAATTTATGCAAAAAAATGATTATGATTATAATTTAAACAATCTACAAACAATAACATAGATTAATGTCTGGCTAATTTGTTTTATTAAAAAAAATCTGATTATTATTTTAATTAAAAATCTAACAGATGAATTAATAACAGATAAATTATAGTATATTTTGTTTTATGTATAAAAGATGTCTATTTTGATTGATGTAAAAAAGATGATTATATTTAAAAATCTACCAGATCAATCAGTAACATAGATATATTCATTTTTAATGTAAAAAAGGTCATTAAGATTTTAAATATGATTGTGATTATGATTAAAATATTTCCAAGACAAATCAAAGGCAAGGGAATCATCAACATATATGACATCCACCATAAATTCAAGTCTTCAAGTTGATAACACGCTCCCAGCATTCGTAGACACAAGCTGTTAAATGACACTGTCTATTTGTAAATTCCATTTATCAATATAGTCTTTTGATTAACTGATTGACTAGGTAAAAATCATATTTTGCCCCGAGGTTTTCTGAAATAATTATTCATGCAGATGTCTCTTAACTGAATTTTTCCCTCTTTCTTGGAGCTTAAATGCATTTCTAAGCAGAATTAATGAACGTGTATGCATATTTGTACATCATATAGACATTTACAACTTAACTTTTGAGCCCATCATATATCCATTAAGCCATGTAGATATAATGCATAGTTATAATTATAATCATATTTATTTTATGCTTCTATTTGGAAGAGTTAATCCAGAACAAAAACAGTATCTTGTGTTTGTTTTCTTTATGGATTTATTTTTTAATAAATCAATCAATTATACAATTTTCATCAGGGAAAATATTAAGTATAATTTGTTTTGCCCAACTCTGACATCTAAATGTACCGAATAACCAGTACAGTTGAGAATACTCGTGAAAAAAAACCCAAGTTGTTCTCAGGTGGTCCTACCAGAGTACAACTTGCAAACTTTTTTTGCGAGTATTCTCAACAGTACTGTGTATTTGGTACATTTACACGTCAGAGTTGGGCAAAACCTTATATTTAAATCAAATAACCAATAACAAGTTGTTGCCTATTAAATCTTAGGTAAGGTACAATTCATACGGTTATAATTGATAGAAATTTATTACATTACATTTATTTTAAGATTTTCGGATCAATTAATCCATACACAAAATAAAATCATTAACATTTTAATTATTTTGTTTCTATTGTATATCATCATGGATTTTTTAAGTAACATTAAACAATAGACAAAACAAACAAATAACTTAAAATCTGAATCATCTAATGATGGATTTAGACAACCCCAATAGATTTTTTTGAGGTCCGGTTGGGCGTGGTTGCCGGTTTGATTCTGACAAAAAAAAAGGTTATTTCAATATTTTGCGTGTTCTGGTACCCTGTTTGGCCAAAATTTATGTTGATTTATGTTTTTGGGGTCAATTTTAGATCCGGTGCTCCTAATATGTAGGTGGGACGCAACTACGTTTTGCCGATAATAGGGGGACCCGTGCACCAGCTGCTTACCACCCCCCACCCACCAAATCCGCGGCTGCAGTATACACTGTCTCCATAACTATCCAACCTGGGAGAATTAAAAATAATCTTCCCTGCTCCGACACTAAAAATTGAGATACAAAATTAATTTTTATTATTGTCCTGTTACTCCTAACATGATATATCTTGAAAAAAAATTAATAATTTTTATCCCAGGATTCGTGGATATTTTGCTAAAAATGCTAAATCATTATTATTTATTATCGTTTTCCTAGAAAAATAATAAATCTTTATTTTATCCCCGCTTTGTAGATGAGATATGCTAAGCGAAACAATAAAATTTTACTTTTATTCCTCACTCCTCTTAGTTGATTGTCAAAAAAATAAGTTTAATTGTTCCTCCAGTTCATGAATAATTTGCTAAAAATGCAAATATTGTGTTAATAATTGTTATTTCTAAACTTTTTTCTAGAAAAAATAATAAATATTAATTTTTATTTTATTCCCGACATCTAGATATAACTTGCTAATTGGAACAATAAAATTTTATTTATTCTGCCCTCCTCCTAGATACTGTCTAAAAAAAAAAAAGTAAAAAAAAAAAATTGATCGTTCTAGCGTAATGTAAAATCGTCACAGGTGGCAAATTAAGCAATGTCTGGGGTTCATTTGCACTTTACAGTAAATAATGTATAGTTATAACATGGAAATCTTATTTTATTTAATAGGAAATGAAATTAGTACTATAGATCTTGAAAATTTGGTTTAGTGCTTTGTTTTTTTTTTTATAGATTTTTTGTATGTCCCAATTTGTTTGGCTAAATAGAAAGTAAATCCCTCCACACTTGGGTTGGGCCCATACCACCTTCAGCAGCACTTAGGGCGAAAAGAGTATGCCGTTTTTATCTATCATCAATGTTGGCATGTAGGTTGTACATACGTTTAATTTAACTTTACAGTCAACCTGCTCATTTACGAACTTCTCATTTACAAACCTTCTATTTTACAAACAATATTCTGTCAATGACGTCAGTAAAATAATGGCCACTGATGTAATTATTTGATAATTTATCTTTGATATTTTTTTTGTTTTTCATATTTTATTCCTCCTAGTCATTTAAACAACTTTGTTTAGCAACCAAGAGCACAAAATGTGTAAGTGTTTTGGAGGCCTTACTTGACCAGTTTTCATGAACCTTCTCATTTACGAACTTTCTCATTTACAAACACCTTCCAGCCCAGGGGGGCTTTGTATGGTAAAGTCAAGGTCCAGTCGAGCTCCCAATACCAAACGGCCTCCTAAAAAGGCACGTAAAATCTGGAAAATAAACGTTTTTTTTTTTTTTTTTTTCTAACTGAAATACACGGAAACACGCCCACCTCAACCTTTCCCTATCTGTCGGGGGTGCCCTTCCTATTGGTGGTTATTGCCCTGCTGTTGGGAAATTTCTGGTATCGCCATTGTGTACTAATAAGCCTATAAATATTAGTGGAATTATACGAATGTGTTGCAAAGCCAAGTCAAAGGAGGCATAAGTCCAAAAATTGAAAATTGAGTTTTTTTATGAATTACTTAACTAAACATTTCACCTCCATTAATAGCGAGGTTTCGCAGTTTTACGAAATACGAATACGAAAACGGATACGTCATACATTCTTGTAACATTTGAATAGAACACCTTAAATATCTGTCACAGTTGGTCAGTATTTTGCGACGATCATCAACAATTCATAGGTAGAAAATGCGATATATATTTGAATATATTTAGCAATTTTCAAAAATTGGTGTGTGACATATCCGTTTTCGTTTTCGTATTTCGTAAGTTTGCGAAACCTCGCTATTATCTTTAACACATAAAAAACTGTTTCATAAGGTGTCTGCTTGCAAGGTTATGAACAATCAAAGTTCGAACATTTAAAAAATAAGTGCTAAGAAAACTACATTTGAAAATTGCTTATCAGTATAGTGTGATGACTAAGTACAGTATACCTGCCAACTTTTTTTGGCTCCGATGCGTGAGACAAACCCCGCCACCAGCATCTGGGCCACATCCTCTCCCATATCATCAATCTGACAAGCAAAAAAAAACGTCATCTGACCATTTTTGGGCCGTTTCTGCCCAGATTATCGCTGTTTTGGGGCGGTTTTTACCGTATTTTGCTCTATATAATGTCATAGGCCTACTTGGGTGACATGAGTGAGAATTCTGCTAATGCGTGAGATAAATGAATTCATGCGTGAGACGTTAAAAATAGGCTCCAATGCGTGAGACTCACGCATAATGCGTGAGAGTTGGCAGGTATAGTACAGTGGTCATTATAAATTGCACTTTTAAACATTTCTTGATCATATATCTAAAAATTGTTAATGTAGTGTGAAAGTTGAATGTTTAAAATGTATGTTTTTGAGATAGAAAAATATATTCCAAAATTTGACCATTTTCTTGTTTCTGCCTATTGTGGAAAACTAGCTTTACAAACTATGCCTCATTTTGCTGCCACACATGGTAACATAAGGGATTTCCCAAACAATTAACGAACGGTACTGGGACTGGGCAATAGTGTCCCAGGTCCATGACAAGACATTCATTCATGGATTTCTTGCCATGGACATCCATTCATGAAAGTACTGATGAAGAAAGGCTACTTAATGGTGGTCACAAGACCAGACTAAATTTTGGCTTGAGTGGAGACAATGAGTGAAAAATATTAAAGATAGTGGAACAATGCATACTGTATTGTTAATTATTATCAACAAATATTTCACAGTTAAGGATTGTATTTATGATTGATAGTGATAGTAGTTAAGTCTAGTAGTGTGAAATTAAAATATTATTAAATAATTATAATTATTATCATTAATATTATAATTCAAAAATAAAAATTAAAAGAAAATGATAGAAGAAATGAAAAGAAAAAAATAAACGGCAATCCAGAATATACAATGACTAAAAATCATTGTAAAATAATTTATATAAAATTTTGGTGTTTACTATGTGTCAAGACACCTGCCTATCACATTTCAAATTCAGCACTGAAATTCTGTAACAAAATATAACATGGCATTTTTCAAAGTTATTGTCAATAATGTGTATTGGTGATATAGATTTTACTATAATACACATTTTCAAATATAATAAACAATTTAAATATATCAATAACTGTTTATGGTGTGTTATTTAAGTTAGAATATATATAAATGATATAGTTGTATAATATGCATTTAAGGTCGTTGATCCCCTTAATCCAGAGTTAAACATAATAATTATAAATAAAATAAGCATTGTAAATTGAAATTGTAAATTTTGAAAATTTATTTTTTAATTTGAAATTTTATGGATATTTCACAATATTTAAAACGTAAAGAATTTAAATTGCTGGTATTAGTGAAGGATATACTAAAATAAACTAAAATTTGGAAAAATCAAAAAAATGGGTAACTTCAAGAAAAAAATTTGAGAATATGGGAAATAAAAATGTTATAAATTATCATTAAGGTTTCAGAAAAATTTAATTAATTAAAAACTTGGTAACGAACTAATTAGAAAAAAAATATACCTGAAATAAGATAAAGAGAATAGAATGAAATATCACAAATAAGATGTAAGAAGCTTAATGGAGGAAACTAATTAGAGGAAGTAATTAAAATTGACCAAAACTAAATTATATATCATTACATGTTATACAATACAAAAATAGAAGATCTGGTAACCTGAATTGAAATAGCCTATGTACATTGTATCACCTAACACTTGCATATGCATGATACAGTGCGGCTAATAATATTCTCTAGGCTACAACAGCCTGGACTCACGATATAAAAGGGCTAAGTACCGTGATCTAACGCTGAAACATAATCAAGGCTAGCAAGAAAACAAAACCATGTTTTACACGAATGATCACAAGTCAAGGATTATTATTTTAAGATAAGAAATGAAACAAAGAAGAGTTACCTTTAGAAAATCCCAATCTGCACTTATGATACGAGCAGGTACTATCATTCTTACAGACACTGCTAAACACGGCAAGCCCTCTCTCGATTCTGATGTATGTCAGAATGTTTACAAAAAGAAGTAGCGTAGTACACGCACTGGCTCTACACAATAAACGTTAGCTAAGTGTATACACAATAGCGCAATTGTACATCACAAAGAAACTGCTGAACGTTTTCAAAACCAGATGTCTTGATAAGACCATACAGGGCTAAAAATCTGACAGATTAAGTAATATCAAGTATATAATACACACACACACCTAGCGTCGAGCTGCAAAGTATTGACAGAGATACATGAAATCAAACTGGTAAACTGTCTGTATTAATTATGAAATGCAGTAAAACACATTTATCATTTCCACTGGGTGTACGGTAGCAGGCAGATAAAGTACTTGATCAGTATATGTGCAATCAGACTTCTTCAACACCCAACACATAATTATCTCCAGTTTGCTAGGAAAGTCCGTCCTCATGCGACATGGATGCACTCTGCAGTAAATTTAATTAAATGGGCAGAGGAGTTTCTATAAATACGGTGTTTTCTCGCTACTACGATACTTCAATACAACACTGATCAATATTCCATTGTCCGTAGTATGGGCTGTGTAACATGGCTTAGGGCGTTATAATGGCTATTATCGGCTGTGTATAGTAGTGTTTGAGATCACAAGAATCTTATCTTATAAACAAAAAAAAAACTGAGCCACTTTATAAGGCTATTCTTCACCATTCGACTATGATACACACCTCGGGAAATTTCTAAAGAACGTCAATGGGGCATATAAAAAGGGAGTTTTTGCAGACAATCTGAGACAAGCCACAAATATGCACGATAAAGAAGGTAATCATAAAGCAGATAATGGGTGTATTGAAATTGGACAGGCAATCAAACACACTGATTGAATACAAAGGCAAACGAGACAGGTTACAAATTCTATACATCATAAAAAGATTAAAATGTCATGTCAAGCCGAACTTTATACAATTTTTGATCCAATTTTTAAAATAAAATCTAGGCTTACTTAAATGAAAATGGCATGCATTTTGAGGCAACATACATATAATAAAACATCTAATTACTATTAAATTATCAACACTGAGTATACATTTACTCCTTTTTAAATGCCAAAATATATATAAATGATAATATTTTTACTTGGTTTAGTTAAGATGTGGTTTAAAAAATATATTTAATGACTTTACATCTATTTGAATGACGTAAGAAGCACATGCTTTATTTGTAATAAGAATGATTTTATAATATTATAAATATATATTATTTGGTATATTTGTTGAATAAAAAAATAGAAATACGCTAAGTTTAAAAAAATGTAAATTTTAATATTTTGAATAACTTGACTTAAATTATTATATGATTTGAATTTTGGTAATATGTACCATAGACCATCGTAGAAGACAACAAGTTATTAATCGGGTTAACTTAGGCCTATTTAATAATATTAAATATTTAATACTTTTTTCGCATGATTAAATAATGTGTTTATTATTATTATTATTATTATTATTATTAGAAGACATCATCTTAGAAGACAACAAATTATTAATCAGGTTAACTTAGGCCTATTTAATAATATTAAATATTTCATAAAAATATTAGATATTTCATAAAAATATCTAATATTTTTTTCTTAATGATTAAATAATGTTCTTATTATTATTATAATGATTATAATTATTTTTTATACACAATTGCTACATTTAAAATCATAATTGTTCAATAGTTTACAATATTGAAATGGGAATTGAAGCACTGCTAAACAGAAATAAAAGAAATGTTTGGTTTTTATATTCGTAATATCTCCAAAAGACATAATTTTAGAATATGGTTCATATATTCATTAATTCATATTTTATATTTCCATTAAATCATAAAATAAAAAAATATAATCCATAGTTAAAGTAGGTACCTATTAAACAGCGTTATAATTCCAGAATCTTACAGACTTCATTCTAACCCTGAGGGTTTGATTCTAACGAGAGAAGAGTGGAAAATATATTTACTTGGTTTATTTGAGATGTGGTTTAAAATCATTCTAATGAACCCAGTGAAATACTACAAATATTTCCATTTACTCAGTATGTTTTCTTATAAAATGCAATTACAAAACCACTCTGTACCTTTTTTTAGTTTCGTTTAAATCAGGTTGATAACGATCTAAATATAGGGTACTTTACTTTAGCTTACAATTTGTTGGAATAAAATACCTACATAGACTGATTCATAGTCTCAATTAAGGTGATACAAGAATTTTCACCGATATGTAATATGCAGTAAAATTATTTTAAAATGGTAGAGATAAATTATTTTAAGATTTATAAAAATTTAAATAAAGAAAAACAAAAGTTTTAGTCCTACAAAAATTTTTTTTTGTAATTTCCAATCCCGACAAACTAAAAATCATGAAAATTAGGATAGTGCTTTTTCCCATATTTCCAGATTTTTTAGTTAAATGCATAGAATTTATCAAAAAATTGTGAAATATACAAATTATCACCAAAAGGGCAAGAAAAGCATAAAGTTATCAAAAAATACATATTTATATGTTACTCTTATTCGTCCCCATCTTGAATACTGTAGTGTTGTGTTCAACTCGTTTTCGTCTACTCATAGTACCTGTCTTCAGAAAGTACAGGATTGTTTTGTTCATTTTGTATGTTCTGTATGTCAATGTCCACAATCGTCAATTATACTTCCCTCCCTTGTTAAACGTCGCTCCATCTATGACCTTCAGTTTCTTTATAAATGTGTGAATTCCTTGTTCAAATGTGACTTTGTTTCGTTGTTTTCTTTTCATGTGA
>JAOTQE010087121.1:0-15086 GCA_025631205.1 Nesometra sesokonis
CAATACCGACCACGCGCACGTAGCACGTTACAAATGCGTGAATTAACGCATTTTTGAAGTCGGCGATGAATAAACATATACAAATGTAAAATCCTCATAAAATTCAGAGAAACTGTTTTAAATTATTTTCTACATTTAAAGCAAGTGGTTCATGATCTTAGATTGTATTGAACGTCACTTTCGTTTTTATTGGTACTGCGGCGGTGATGATAATACCGATGACGATGACGCTGACGATGACGATGAAGATGATGATGATGATGTTGACGACGACGACGCCGCCGCCATTGACGACGACGCCGCCGCCGCCGACGACGACACATTTAAACTTTAGCCTGGTACTGTTTCGGTTCACTAGTGGAATGCTGTAAAACAGTTTCGTGTATTTTAGTGGAACCAATTCATCGTAATGTTCATGGTCTTTATTGCATTAATTGATGCTATAATTCCAAGATTTGGAAATAGTAGCAATTTTCATGAAGTAGTTCAAATGAAACTAGTATTGCCGATACAGCTAACCTGGGTGAATATGTCTGAAACATCACTGTGTAGCTCTTCACTGCTTCTATCAGTACCGGTATTTGGGATTGGTTACAAACTTGGTCCATCTTTTGATTTCTCATCGAATGGGTTCTGTTGTTAAAGTGTACAGCAATGAAGTCTAAAGCATTCAATTTTGGGGCGTTTATTTCATCAAATCTAAAAGTAGACTGTATAAATTGAGTAAATTCTCTGATTTGTTGAATCTCTTTGAAACCTATCTTATCCAGCGCATCCATGATTTAATTCCCCTCCAGATTGTGAATTTAAAGTGGCAAAAAGGTAAGCAGTAGATCATTTTGAACTTTTCGGGATTAACTACCTGATCTGGTGTTTTAGACAGAAACTTATCCAAAACGCAAGCTGCATGAAATCCAAGTTCGTCACCAAAGATAAACTTACCTGTAAGGTTCGTGATCAACTCGGTTTGTTCTCTTCTCATCTCCTTTGTAATAATTTGATGGTTTTTCTACTTGTTTACTTGAGTCCCAGATCCTTCATCAGACGTTCTGGGAGATAGAGACCAAACATACATGCTTAGAAGTCCCTCGATGTAAAAAACTTAGACATAGGGTGCAAATATTGTTGGGTGGTCAGACTAACATTTATTCAAAAAAGACTTGGACATATTAATTGAAGTGGAGTCTACGGCATCATTGGTAAGGACATTCCATGGACCTACACTGCGTCTGGAGAAAGCTCATAGCCTCAAGTTAGTTCGAGAATAATGATGGGTTTATATGAATGTCCTTTTTTTCAACTTTGGATGATACAAAACAATACAATATTTCCAGATAGGTCTAACGATAGCCTTATACAATTTCATAAGTCCCTTAGTTTTTAAATAGCGAAACGACCTCCTAATCATGCCAAATGTTAGCTCGTTTGGTTATGTCAGCAATATGTGCTACAAAAATCAAGTTGCAATCAAGGATTACTCATAAGTCTTTCTCAGTTTCTACGGTTTTAAGCTCTGTGTTGTTAATATTATAGGTGAAATTAGGGTTAGATTTGCCATAATGAATCACTTTGTTGCACTGCATTAAAAGGCATCTGTCACAAAGTAGACTAAACTCTCAGGGCGTCAATATCTGACTGCAACCCAAGTTTATCTTGAAAAGATCCAACAGCTTTATAAAGCTTGTTGTCGTTTGCAAATAGTTTAACATGAGAATCAACTACCAATGGTAAATCATTAAACATATTAAACAAAAGTTCGTGTACTGGAGTCGATCCTCTCCAAGTCTTTCAATCGATGCTATTCCAGAATTTCTTCCATGGAACACTGCTGCTGGTTTGGCAGACTCAGATGAATTTTCAACCAGTAGTTTGGGAACATTGGGTAACCATCCAAAGTTAGGATTCTTGTTAGAATATTATCTAGTATTTGACTTACGGTTTTGTCGAGTAATCTTTGCTTGTAAGTTTCTTACTTTGTAAACTCTTACAATCTATACCTGCCATTTTTTTTGTGTGTGCCAATGCGCGAGAGTTGGCAGGTATACTGAACTGGCCTTACGCACCTTGTTTGTGCTTACTTATGTATTATAGTGTAATTACATCTTTCAAAGGTTTGGATAATGGTTGATAATAAAAAATATATTCATGTTAGTTATTAAATAATAAACATGCTATTTCTGTCAAAATAGTGAAAAGTGGCATTTTCTCCTTTATATTGAATCATAAATAGGCCTAGGCATAGGCCTATTCAGATTTAGGCCAATAAATAATTGTATAATGAAGTAACCAAAAAGTTTTTCAATACAAGATTTTGACTACTTTTTGTGATTTTGCGCACAGCAAGGACGGAATTGAAAGGCCTATTACGACTGACACCTGATTTCTTCTTTTCCGGAATTTGTTTTTCTAATAATATAGTAGGCCTATGTTACTGTCTTATAGTATTGGGGCCTTTATCGTGGTTGTTAGTACAAATCAGATGTTTTTGGAAGTACGAAGACGGACGAAATACCAGATTTTTGGCAGAGAAAAAGAAAATGGGCAGCCTTTTTCGAATCGATGTGAATATCAATGATGGCGGATTTTGTGGCAACCCAGTGGTAACCAGGTGGTAACTTAGCAAGTACTCAGAGTGTACGCGCATTCGAAGTTTACGCACCTTTACGCAAGTTTGCGCTTAATTCAAGTTACGCACATTTTTGTCAGACAGCATTCACGCGAAAGGCCGAGCTTCTATTACATGAAACAAAGATTTGTGTTTTTATTTGTCTGTCGGTCACGCATTCTATTTCAGGAACTTATTAGTTTCTTTGTATTTCTAAATAGGCCTACAATTAGATATAAACTAATATAATTTTAAAACAGAATACTAAAGCCTTGGTGATTTCGGGTGTGGTAACTAATTTGAGTTATACAACAAACAAGGATAGTCGACTCGTTAACACTTAATATGTCACTTATCAGTACATTTATTATTATTGTTTTTGTTTAAATTGATATACTCAAATTTTACTAGTTGCTATGATATAAAGCAATAACGTCGTCTTTATATATCGATGTATAGGCCTACCACACAAGGTGAACAACAAAACTTAATATGTAACAATAACACCTCGGATATAAATGATTATCACGTTTGATTACACACTGCAAAACAAAACACCGGGGGTGGAATCTTGATGATTGTAAGTTCCAATTTATCGGAATTAAATCATCAATAACTATTACGAACGATTGAAATATTATATAATACGATACAATGCAATACAGTGTAATTTAATACAGTCTACAATTTAATATACAAAATATATAAAACAGGGCCGTAGCCAGAGTTGAAAACAGACGAGGCGAAGTCTGGGGGTCACATAGGATTCCACGGACTGGAATCCTTTGTTGTTGGTCAGAGTGTGAGTCTCCCCTTTAGGGCCAAATGTTGAATTGAATTTGTTGAATTTCAGATGAGGCGACGAAAAACAACATAACGATGGCCTAAAATAACATAGGTCTTACACAATATCATAGACTTAACATAACATAGGCCTAGTAATGTGTAATGTCAATTATATAGCTCCATGGAACACTGTATATATTTGAACATGAAATGTACTCAATTGTGCCACTTGGTGGGAGTTTCACCCACTTTTATTTCGTTAAAATAGTAAAAACAATAAAACTGTATAAAATATAAACATATTAAAACGAAAAAGGAGCCCAAAGGAACCTCTAAAGAGGTTGTTGATATGGGTCACCAGTTTATACATTTAAATCGTTAAAAGATGTAAAAAGTGTAAATATATAAATATAAGTGAGGCATGGCATGGTAAAACCACCAAGTTGCAGGAAAATTGGAAATTGAGGTAATGTTAAAATATATTGCACTTTTCACAAGCCCTAAAATGAGGGACCAACCACCAAAATCGGACATCCACAACCGAAGACATCGGACAAAATAGACACAATCTTCCCCCTGGTGGGTTTTCCATGACTTGCCTCAAATGTGATAAAACAATGTACAATATACAATATATATAAATTTGCCTATATACATATACATACACAAGTCGACATAGGCCTATACAATACATACATGCGAAAAAAAAAACAAGAATAACGATACAATTATGAAGAACATGTTCCTGGGCAGAGACGGAATTACAAAAAAAGAAAGAACTGGAAGAGGATAAAAGAACGGGAGTAGCGAACAAAGAAAAGTTAGGAGTGTATTAACATTTGTTTTAATCGTGTCTTAAATACTGAAATAACTTTAGAGGACTTAATTGATTCGGGTAGTGAATTCCATAGATTTTGGTCAGTTGTGTTGACACAAAACTAGTTGATTTTAATTTACGGTTTAAGGGCCTAACCTTGTCTTTGTTTCGCGTTTGGTATTGATGGAAATTACCATCATTGATTTTGATTAACGAACAAAGTTTATAATTTAAGTTATTGTAAACATTGTACATGACTAAACCAAGTTGCAGATCATTGATATTTTGAAGTGATAAAATGCTATATTTTACAAAGTAGGCACTCACACTGTCTGAATATCTAGTCCAAGTGATTGCACGTATGGCTTTTCCTTGAAGAATCTTGATGTTCTTTAGGTAAGAAGGAAATGTACTACACCAAATTAAATTGCAGTAGCTGAGGGTTGATTCGATAGAAGACCTATAAATTGTTAGGAGTGCTGTTAACGGTAAATTGTATCTAATCTTATAAAGTAGACCAGTATATTTTGCAACATTCTTACTGACAAAATTAATGTGGTCTTTGAACGAAATATGTTCATCGATAAAAACACAAAGAAATTGGGTACAGTAAACACGATTGATATAACATCCATTAATACTAATATTAAAATTGTTATGATGAATATTTCTTTTTTTAGTATGAAAAAGTATATAATTCGTTTTCTTAATATTTAATAAAAGAAGGTTGCTTTGAAACCATTTATTAATTTTATGAAGTTCAATATTAGCCTGTTCAATTAAGGAGTCGAAGTTATTATGTGAATGAAAAATATTTGTGTCATCAGCAAAAAGTATGAGTGATAAAATATTTGAGCAATTAATAATATCGTTAATATATACTAAAAATAGAAGGGGCTCCAGTATAGATCCCTGTGGAACTCCACAATGTATACATTTAGATTTAGATTTAGGTGAAATGAGGTAATGTGAATAAAATGGCTTGCCCAAGAATTCTTGGGCAAAACACGACTAATTAGTGTGGTGAATAATTAGAAGGGGTTTTCGCTGAGATTTTCCACTGTGAGTTCCTTCAAATTCACATAGTATGGTGACACTGTGTTCACTGTGTGATTTTTTCCACTGTGTGTACGCTGTAAAATCACAGTGTGGTGTCACTGTGTTCACTGTGTGGTTTTTCCACTGTGTGTTCGCTGTAAAACCACAGTGTGGTGTCACTGTGTTCACTGTGTGGTTTTTTTCTACTATGTGTTCCCTGTAAAAACCCCCGTGTGGTGTGATTGTGTTCACTATGTTATTTTTTTCCACTGTGTGTCCTCCTTAAATTCACAGTCTGGCGACACTGTTGTGACTATGTTAAAATGACAAACACAGTGTGAACAGTGTGAAATTTTTGTGAACACACTGTGTTCACTGTGTGGCATTTTCCTAAGGGAGCTCGTGTCCGTGAACCGCAAACATTGCGTCAACAATCAAAGTCAATTTGCAAACTCGGGTTTCCTCTACACATTTTACCAATGTGATATTGTGACTAGGCCTATTTAACTAAAAGGTAGTTTCTCGGTATGTGTTTGCCTTTCAATTATATGCTACACATTGTGACTCTCCAGTAACTTCTATTTTTCACATGTTTAATTATGTACACTAGCTGTGAAGTTCAGTAATTAGGGCCTAAATAACACTACATAAGTTTAAGTTTACCACTTACTAGCGCTTGTTAATTATGTGATAAATACATTCTAAGAGAAACACAATGTACGATTGAAAAGATGTACACTTTTGGAGTTTTCTTGACGTGTTAGGATGCAGTTCCAGTTGTTTGACCCAGCAACTTGACCAAATCTGGTAAAGGAAACATAGACTTTTGTTAGCAGTGAGCTAGAAACCCACTTATGGTAGTCAGAACATCGGATGATGGAGCCAGTTCATTAAAAAAAAATTGTAGTCAACAAGAGCTCTACATGTAGAATGTGTAGAGCATTAGCGTTCAAGGGATATTGATGTAAATATAAAACATATTAAACACATCATTTTAATTAGAATCCTTCATAATTTTATAGTTTCATGACACCTCACGCTTGTCATTTCATCGCCCTTCTTTATTTAATTATGAATTTTATAATGGTTAAAGTAAATATAAAGTAGATATATAACGGACAATAATCGAAGTAGACTGCTTGAAAAACAAACAAAAACGAATTACAGTTTCTCAATTTGAAAAAAACTGTTACCATAAACCTGGAGTTAAGGTATTTCAATAATGTTTCAATAATTTTTACCCATAGGGCCTACCTTGTTACATGTGTTATACAAAATGATGTATTCTAGTATTCTAATAATATATTTTCAAGTTCTAATATTCATATTATTTAAGTTAATTTCAAAATTTATCTTCAATCTATTGCAAAATAATATACATTAATACATAAATTTGATAAAAATAGCAATACTATTTAAACAGCAATTATTTCAATAATTAGTTAAATAATATTCAATAAATCGCATTTGTATACAACACAATTTAAAAGTTACACACAATAAAACATAGGCCTCAAGTAGAATACAATAATTCAGAAAATTAAGGCCAGCTTATGTTTCGTAGATTACTTAAATTGTTTCTCAAGTCTCGGTCGTCTTTAACAGAAACATGTATTAATAAATTGCTTATCCAAAATTTACTGTAGGTTCTCAAATTGATGTAAGAAAATCTTATTTTTTAAGCATTAGAAGCTATTAAGGAAATATATGAAAGCAGAAACTGACCTTAATTTTTTTTAATAATTGTACGTAGTTCAACATTGATCTTGAATTCATTTCATTCAGAATGCAGTATGATATGTACAATTAAACAGACAAGATAAACAATCCACGTGCTTCAACATCTACATGTAAATATTTAAAGTATGTTTATGAATTGTTTGCTTATTTTTGGTACAATGTATCTTTAATCTCTTCTATTCTACCTAGAAGAACTAGAAACATGTTTCCGGCCTAAAATATTAAAAGAAATACTGTAATTTTAAATTACTTCTTAGCAACAAAATCTTTCTTCTGAGAGTTTTCTTGTTGACATCCTGATACCAAAGAATGTAGCCATGACAACCATCACCAAGGGTCGATACATCGTTATTGACTTGTGATATAATTTTAAATTGGACCAATCTATTTAAGTTACCAAAGCAATTATTTTCAATATTACCTACTGATGCAAACACGTCACTTTATCACATATATTCAAGCTAATTCAAAGAATTAGGTATCATAAATTATTTTTTATATGAAACAATATATTAAATTGTATTGTAGTTGTGTATGTTGGTTTTACAAACATTCCTTATTAAAATAACACCCCTGTATATTAATAGTTGCTTCCTGCAAATAATCGGAATATCTCTAGCAACCGTAAATAAGGTATCTTGATAAGTGTATATAAAACAATTCATGTATGAAAACATCGAAAGTACTGTATATAAGTTACATGTGATCGTGGAAACGCACGATAAACACACCAAGGCTTACGCGGTGAAGCAGCGTGTTGAAGCGGTGAAAAGTTTCAGCAACGGGCCAAATAAGTTTAAACTTATCCCTATAGCTTGAACATCGTTGAATAGCTGGTTGAATAATTTTCTCCAGATATTTAAAGTTTGCTTTAAATATGTCTTTTGAATTAGTTGGTATTTTGCCTGGACCGGTGCATAACATTCGTTCAAATAACCCGCATCCAAAAAGGGTAAGCATACAATCTATTGATGTTTAAAAAATATATATTTTATATAACACACATTATACATTTTTATTGCTTTCTACAACCTTCTTCAAGATGATTTTTCTTCACAAAACTAAGTGGTACTACAAAATATCTTAACATTCACTTGATTGTTTTCCATACATAGTTCGAGTGAAAACCAAAGTGTATTTTTTTAGATTAAGACAACATAATGTTTAGATTTGTCATTATGGTTCTAAAGCGTATGCAAACATGATAACGTTCAATAATTTATATTTATCACTATTGTGTATTTTATAATAATAAATAATAATAGTTTACTCTTATAGAGCGCATGTAAGCAAGCTCTCAGTGCACATATGTTGTACATTCAACATATTGAATACAAATACCCGCCTTGTCAACACATATTTTAAAGAAATTTTTCTACAAAAAAAATTATTAAGATATTAAAATTGATTTCATAAGTATGCATGCATATAAACACAATTCTACATTACTGTTAACATTTAGAATTCCCCTGAAATCTCAAGAATTATAATGACGTCTGTATAATTAACCTGGAGTTTCTAGAATTGACGTGAAGTCTCTAGAATTAACCTGGAGCATCTAGAATTGTCTCGGGTCTCTAAAATTGCGTTGGAATCTCCATGATTGCTCTAAAGTCTCAAGAATTGTCATGGAGTCTCTAAAATTGCCCTGGAGCCTCTATAATAGAACTACGACGAATCAAATTGTAGAAGTCACAATTCTACAGAATTATTTTTTTAGGCTAGAGTCATGGTGTAGTAGCCTAAGTAACACTTTGTGTTCCGAGGCACAAGTGTACAAACTCAAAACTTTATTATAAAACAGTGAATTGGGGTGTGTTGTATCATTGTATAGGCTTATCTCCAATCTGTTTTTGGCATAGGAAAATTTCGTTTAGCTTAGACCATTGTAGAAGGTTGATACAAACGAAGAATTTCTTCCTGAAAATAATATTTGAGAGATTTGTTTTTGTTTTCCGGAGACCGGAACAGACTGGACTCACGGAAACTTCTGGCCAATCCTGAAGACATGGAATCATAAAAGATGGAAATCACATGACTACTTTAGTGTTACTATACTTAATTGCATCGTGGTCGCAGATTCTGTGGGACGGGAAACACATCCCTCTCTCACTAATTTTACAGAGGGGACGACCCACATGTCCAGGGCATAGCCTCAAAAAGAAAAAAAGTTGTTGTTATAAATTTTTGCACCTGAGAATGATCATTTCCCAGAGGTTCCAAGTTGTAAAAACACAATTCCTGGAGATATACTCGTGGTCATCCTACCACTGTTTATAATGTCTACTCTTCCCGAAATGTGTGCACAAATACCCTTATTTATAAGCTCAAAACCTTGGCTATTATGAAATGATGGTTTCTAACATGTGTTGCCATTGCTAAAATACGTTATTACTGTTCCCCAAAACATTACTGAACTTCATAGTTGCTTACTAACAAAACCTGGAGAATTTCCTAGAGAAAACTGAATTCCGGGAGAAAATTTGATAATTCCAGGAGTTCGGGAGATGATCCATAATTCTTGGAGATTCCAGGGCAATCATGGAAACTTGGGATTGGGAGCTCAGATTTCCCTCGTGCTGTCTGAACTCTTAGAAATCCACTCCTTTGAGATCTGATCTGTTTCTTAATTTAATAATACAATGATAATTATTTTGGGCAGAAAAAAAATATTGAAAAACCCCTTAATATTATAGGCCTACTCTTCATAATCAACGTGGGTCATATAATTATTAATTAACTCCATGAATCTATTGAAATACCATTATTTGTAACTTGTTACGTATTTAGCACTAGGTACAAATTAGAATCTATGTCTAGAATCTATCTGGTACTGAAATTCGCAATGAGCATTAATTTTCAAAATAAGCTCGACAAGGACATCTCGAAATTAAAAGAGGGTTTTGGAAGAAGTAATATAGGTTAATTTTCGATATGTTACGGTATCGAAGTTATTTGGCAAATGTAAACTCATTGGATACCAAGAATTGTGAATTGTCGTAAAATACTTTCTCTTAAGTGGGTAATTATCGTGTCGTGATTCGGTGTTATCAATAACCCTGTCAATATATGATATTTATCTGATAAACAAGGTTTTGATATGCGTTATATCAACAAGGGCGAGAACCACCAAAGTATTATTGCTGCGTTCAGTTAACGGTTCGTGACATGAATAGCGTTACAGACTACATGTAAACACGTTAACCAAACGAGCCTCAATTTGTTTGTGGTGGTAGCCACTTAGTAGTGACTGACAGAAGCAGTATCGGTCGCGCCTTCACACTGATGAAAATCTCTTCTAATTTGGTGGGTTTTAACCGACAGAAATGACTAAAGGCGTGTTTACACTATGGCGATAACGATCAACGATAAATGGATAAAATGAAAATAAAATGATAAAAGTTGTACATAAATTTAAAAAAAAAACAAATTTGAGAAGTTTCTTACTAGAATTATTCAATCACCATTTAACTTGTATATTGTGAGAAAAGGTTTTAACAAAATGTATGAAAATTACGTCATAATCAATATAAACGTTAAAATCGTTAAACTAAAACGATTTTCTCGTTTTTATTGATTATGAAGTCATTTCATTTGATTTGTGAAAATAAAGTTTCCATTGGAAACACAAGGAAGGTAGCCTATAGTTCTGTCGTTTTAGTATAAAAATTTGTTTGAATTTTTATAGAAAAAAACCTCCATTCATGCTTGAAAACGTCGATCATTATCGCCATAATATAAACAGGCTTTAATTCAGGGTTATTTCCACGATTATCGCACCAACGTCAGTGGTTGCGCCAGGATTTCCCCGATGGGGTGCATGGTCCCCGACAGTGGCCAACCAGGGGCGGATCCAGGATCCAGCGAAAGGTTCCGGGCGGGCGTGGGTACCGGTAAGGTTTTGGCAAGCAAAAACAAAAAAGAAATCCATGGCGCCACCATTGACCAACGCTAGTAGGCCTACAATCCATGCCCCTATTTTAGTAGGCCTCGTGGTGGTGGTGGTGGTGGTGGTGGTGGTGGTGGTGATTATGACGAGTGCCATGACGATGATGATTATGATGGTGATGGTGACGACGACGATGACGTCGACGACGATTCTGATGTGGTGGTGGTTATAGTGGTGGTGGTGGTGTTGGTGGGTATGGTGGTGGTGGTTATGGTGGTGGTGTTGGTGGTTATGGTGGTGGTGGTGGTGGTTATGGTGGTGGTGCTTGTGATAGTGGTGGTGTTGTTGTTGGTTATGGTAATGGTGGTGGTGGTGGTTATGGTGGTGGTAGTCATCGGTCCTCCGCATTTGGCGATAACATAAATCCGCAGTGCTAACCCCGATGGCGATAATGATGACGATGATGGTGATATGATAGTAGTCGTATTGTAACATTATCCTAAATTTATGCAGAAGTAGGCTAACTTAAGATCGATTCAACCAAACGACAAACGCTATAATTGAAAACTTGCTTTATTAACCTTATTAATGTAACCCTTTCTGCTACAATGAAACGCATTTTAATAGCAAATTGTTATATATTAGTGTGGCGTCTTGTAACCTAGAAACTGAATCTGAGCATTAATACACGTTAAAATGGATGTGACGTGTATACAATCAGCATTCAAATCAAAGGCAAAAAGCATTTCTTTTATTTCGATTATTACCTATTATTGCTCAAGAAAACATTTCCGCCTTTCGATTATAGATCATGTTTCTTTCATCTTACCCACAATGAGATGGGTTTGGATTTCTTGCCATTGACAAGAAATTGTTGATTATGATCTTAATTATTATGCATGCAATTAAAATCGAAACACGAACTTTAACAGTATCTGTTTAAATCGATAAATTGACAAAGCTTTATATACCTTGTTTTCTATATAATTATGATTCATTTTGCGTAGCTCACTCACAAGAGATGAAATATCATATTTTTCTGATCACCCATTAAGTTGGAAAACTGCAGTGTAAGGATGGCATGTAAATTACCAATTATATCAATTTAAGCTTCAAATAAACAATGTTGTATTCTCCTGTACACTTCACCATCTAAAGCGTGGGCGAAAATTAAATTCATATAGATAGATTTGAAAACTCTGGAACTGGAACGTTTCGATCTCTGTCATAGATCATTTTCACCTGACGTGTCAATTCAGATGATGACATATGTACAGGAATACTATACGTCTTGTAGGGTGTTAGATAATGCGCACACCATGTCATATAGCAACAACTTCAGAATTGCATAGGTGCTAAGTGTATCCGCTATGGAGTCATTCTATGGAGATCTAGATAGGCTTAGTTGTGTTCAATGTTTTTTCTTGTTTTACAGTATGTATAAACAGTTTTCTACTTTAAAACATTAAACCACTACGGTAAATAAACACCGACAAATCCCCATTTTTGTACTATCAAAGCAGTATATTCCTTATCACGATTTGTGTGTTGTGTATTTCCAAAGGAACTAGCAATACATTTTCAATTTTAATCCGTAATATCTATATAGCATTAGGTCTATAATGGTAGAAAGAGGACAAATTACAAACAATTATGTCTTGGAAACAGTTATGAGTGATACTATTGAGTAATTAACGTTAATAATGTCATGATTCGATTGTCTGTGGTGTTACTGTCTTTGGTTGTCTAAATATAGTATCTCAGACTAAATGCTTCGTTAAGTGTTCCAATATTAGATCAATGTTTAAAATTATTTTTCATAAGTTCTATTTAATTGATACGTGTTGGTGTCAGCGAGGCGTTAGAATCAATACGAGTCGTTTAATGGTCGAGACCACCAGTAGGCTAATACCACATCGATTACACTCACTGTTGTTAACATATGTCTTCTTGTTCTCTGACATATAATGGGTTGACTAAATTTGTACTGCGACAGGTCTACAGTCTAACTTCAATAGTTAAATCAGTATTTAAGAGGACTTTGGCAAACTACATTGCTTTTACAATTTCTATGCAATGGTGTTTGTTTTATTGGTTACAGCAAATTTACATCACAGTTTTCACCATTTCATTTTTCTGACATCAATTAAACCATCGCACCCATCACGCCACTCAACAAGTCGCAAAGCTAGTTTCTTAAAATAGGCAAATAGGTCGTTATTCTTAGCATACTTTCATTTTATTTACCTTTATTTAAAAAACATGCGGTTTAAACATTTAACTTACATTAACTTTTAACAATTTCCAGATAATGATAAATAATTGCTAAAAAGTGCAATATTAGGTCTAAATCACGGTAAACTGATAAGCAATTTCCAATGTATTTTGCTCAAAGCTTACTTTCTAAATGTCCAAAGGTTGATTGTTCTCAACTTAGCAAGGACACTTGAAACATGTTTTTTTAAAGATGTTAACGATAATAATGTGAGAAGTTTTATCAGTTTTTAGGCCTAACTCAATTTTTCGATTGATCCCTCCTTTAGTCTACCACTGTACCGATAGAATTAGAGCGTGTGGTCACATGGTTGATAATCATCTGTTCATTATTTATATTATTTTTTGTTTTAGCACCAATAAGGAACTCTACAAATACCGATTAGATAAATAAAGTAATGCCATCTTTTTTTCACGAGTGAACAGAAAATCCAAGGGATCGGATAAATTTTGAATCACAATCCATTTTTAATTTTCTTAAAACAACATGTTGCTGTTTATGAACGTGTATCCCCGGGTAGTGATTAATCGCGTGTACTTTGTATAATCATTGTCTTATATTTGTTTTAATCACTATAGGAATTGCTTAATCGATAACTCCGTCTTAATTATTCTTTAATAAAACAACTACTTAATCTTTTAGTGTTTATTGAAGGCCGGTTCTATGGACAGCCGTTATAGCCAAATAGACCAGGATGGTCAAAATATTGATTAGGCCAATACGCACAAGAATTTGTCTGCACAAGATAGAGTTTATCGAGCCATGGGGATGGATCTAAACGAACATAAATGGAAATGTACTAACGGCAAAGTCTGTTCTTACGAGAATATTTATATCTACTTTGACACTAACTACCGCCCATCATGTTTGCATTCGCTTAAGCCATAGACAATAAAGCAAAATTCAAAGATTTTGTATTCTCCTTGTATCGATCTGTATTCTGTATACAAGGCTATGCCAACCTTCACCATTATTATTGGTATTGTGTAAAGATATCAATGAACATAGACATACATCAGCGGTATGTAAAGCGGAAGTTTCCATATCCAAGCTAACATACTAATAATATACTGTAGTTCATTGTAGATCTTGGACGTGGCAGGTTATCGACATTTCATCTTTACATTACACATTTCATTATCATCTCATCCTCTTCATTGTCATAATTTCCATTTATCATAATCAACACCACCACCACCACCACCACCATCATCATCATCATCATCATCTTCATCATCATCATCATCATCATCATCATCATTATCATCATCATCATCACTGCCACCACGATCACCATCACCACGTGTTACTAACCCCGGTCTCTTCTATGTTCGATTTTTACATACTTTAAATAATAATTGGTAATAATAACAGCTTAGCGTTCACATCCTTATAAAAGATAACAAAATAATTTTAATATGTTAATTGAATGCTTTCAGAAACTCATCTGACATAATGCTCTTCAGTATAGCCGCCAAACAGTTAAATAACGCAACTTTCATTACATTTAATACCAAATAATAAGAAACAATTAGTAGGACGGTATTGTCTCCACAGTACGCTGTCATGGTAATTACTACGCTCCTTAGAGAGCGAAACAATTCTTGTCAACTTTATTTAGACTTATACCTCGTCCGTTCCTATATAATGACAATAGGTGAGTTTCATTCTTGTCCAAGTACTTGCATAAATAATATCGTTTCACTTGTTTAATTTATTGATTTATTTTGAATAAATCATCTTGTCCCGTCGAATATCCATGACAGCACACCTTATAATCGGGGGCGACCCAGTAGAACTAGCATAAGGGGGCCCAGTGCCAAGTTTCACGTAGAATTCACGATACTTGTTTGGTGTCGGTCGTGTTGAGATCATGAAGGTAATTGTCCACACCAAGTACTGCTAAATTCTTTACAGGATTGTTCAGGAACATACC
>JAOTQE010087132.1:0-18032 GCA_025631205.1 Nesometra sesokonis
TAATGTCCCCATCCTAACTTTACCTAATGATAATGAATTTTCATTACAAGGAACATTTTCTGTTTCCCCAGACATCTGATGATGCACACAATCTTTGGGCCTGATCGTCTTGAAGTAAAAATGATATTTTATTTTACTATCATGTGGAACTTGATTACAAAGCAAAGGATACCAACAACATTAATGTACATAAACTTGCTTCCAACTGTCATGGGGCGAACGCCGACATGAACCTCATGGACTGAGTTAGCCAACAGCATGAATGGTTCAGCTGGAGCAATCTGCATCTCCAGAGGGTGTGAGGAGAAAGCTTGTACTTGTCGCGATGCTTGAGTGCCTCTGAGAATCAAAGAAAACCTACTAGTTTGCCCTTCCACTGAATTTACATCCACCCTCTGAAGAGAATGTGTATAGAATTGCCAGGTTTGCAAAGGGCGTGAAAGATAAGGAGTTCTGAAATATAAAAAAAATTCAATTATACAAAAAAAATAACAAGTAGTGTAGAATTTTACTAATGCTAAAACATGATCATCAATGGTTGTGGTGGATTTGTTGGCTCTGAAGAGAATGTGTATAGAATTGCCAGGTTTGCAAAGGGCGTGAAAGATAAGGAGTTCTGAAATATAAAAACAATTCAATTGTACAAAAAAATAAATAACAAGTAGTGTAGGATTTTAATAATGCTAAAAACATGATCATTAGTGGTTGTGGTGGATTTGTCGTCTATATAATATAAATTTTTCAAGATAATTGTTTAAGGTGTTACGGTTATTTATTTGCATGTTTTAAATTGCAGTTGTATTTATGTTTTAAGCTCAAGAAAACAAATCTTGAATCCGACTGGTTTCAAACTTTGCAGACTGCATGATAAACACAAGAAGACAGATCCTATTGATTATCTGATTATTTACAGATTAGCGTAAAAGAAGTATTTCTAGTTGAAATAGATAATAGTAATGTTTTACCCATTTTTGAAAGTACTTACGAATAAATTAGAATAAAGAATTTCTTGATTTCCGGTGAGCCTCCACAAGCTACTTTCAAAAAGACATCTTGGGGCTCCCCAGGTGCCTGTAAAATAAAAATATGAAAACAGTCAATAAGTACTCCTACTGTATTTAGTTGAGATTACAGTTTTTATTTCCAATTGTGATATTATGAGTTTTTAACTGAAGTAGGCCAATTACATGGGGCAAAACCAATTTTTAATTTATACTGCCTCTTTTCACCCAGAACAGAAAGTTAAAACAAGTTAAGACCGAACATTTCTAGCATTCATTAATTTCAGTAGCCCTATCACAGGTTCAACTGCACATGTGAAAATACCAAGGACAATCCAGGCAGAGGCACACATTTTCAAGCATTATAAGGGCTTCCAAATCTCCAGGAGTGTCCTGAAATAGTCAAGAAATTTGACTCCAATTTCAGGCTCCAAGAATTATCAAATATTCTCCCGTAATGCAATTATCTACTGGAACTTCTCCAGGTTGTATGACAGTTCCACAAGTTGCAGAGCATAAGCTATATTGTTTTTCAAAATATAGGTTAACAACAGCAATTTGGTAGTAAATGATTTTTTTGTTAACAATAATAGTGTATATTCTCGAAAAGTTTCATCTGGTTTCAAATATATTATTTTGGAATTTTCTTTTAAGTTAAACCATAAAAAGTATACTTAATTTTTGCTACTTTTCAGTTACTAGCATCAGTGACCTTGTTCACGCAAGTGACATGAAGATCTAGCGTCGTCAGGGTTCGTGTCTCCATTTGGATAAGAATCACAGAAAATAGCATAAACAGAGACCAAGGAGGCCATGAACTCAATCACATCTATGACAACTTGTTAACCAGCTGCACCCAGAGGGGAGGGGGGAGGGGGGGCGGGACACCGGCGAGAAAAGCTGAAAAAATAGGTGGCGCTAGACAACACCAAGACATGAGCCGTGACGATGCTAGATCTACACGTCACTTGCATCAACAAGGTTACCGATGCTAGTAACCGAAACGTAGCAAAAAGTAAGTCTACTGTTTATGATTTAACTTAAAAGAAATTTCCAATATAAAAAATAATAGCATAGTAATAGAGTGCATGGTACACAAATTTTCTAGTACCCAAAGGTACACATTACATTACAATACTTGGTGCACTCATTTTCTCGTACCCGGAGGTACACATTACATTACAAAGGTAGTTCGACAGCTGCAAGAAATCTCCTGAAATTCTGGTTATTCAACTTGGGACCCCTGAATTAGAAACCCCAGGGGTGGATCCAGCAGAAAAAGGACTAACTTTATTCCAGGACTAAATTCAGATTTAATATAGGATCAAGTAAATTTATCAAAGGTATATCAACCAGTGCTCAGCTAAGGTTAGTCCTGGACTAACTTCCAAAATACCAGCCATACATGTTTAAAAAAATCTCTTAAATTCTTACCACATTTCTAGTATTGCAAATAACATTGTCATCACTACATTTAACATACAACTTCTCAAGACCTGGCCCACTCACAGGAACCCCTGAAAACAAAAAATAACAACAATTATCACCAACAAATACAAATATTTGAATTAGAACAATTAGTACACTGCATAGAGTTGAATACAACTCAGAAATTTATACCAGAGATTTTTTGTTTTTAATTCAACCACATCCAACAGCATAAATGCCAACTGCAGGACGGATAGACTGTGTCATGCTTATTAAGAATCATAAGGCTTATGCAGTGGGGTTGTTTTTGTCATAAGATTAATCCTAGCGCTTTATCAGGATTCAACCCAGAACTTCAGGATTGGTAGACAAGCATATTAACCACCAATTAACAGGGGTGTAGACACATTTGCAAAATTGGGAGGGGGGCTTAACCAGTTAAAGTCCAATTTTGCCTGAGCCCCAGCGTGGTTGGGGCTGAGGCAAGAAAATTTAGAAATTTGGAATGTCTAGAAAACTGGAAATGGCACTTAGATGGAGCATTTTGGCAAAATATTTACAAAATTTGGTATTATTTTTTATATTTTTGGAAAATTTGGGGGTCTCTAGCACCCAAAGCCCTCCCCCCAACTGTCTACACCCATGATTAAGCAAGATTATTTATTATCTCATATTTAATAATAACGGAAAACTGTTTTGACAATCATTTTTTTTACAAATGAAATCTTCAAAGTTTTCTCCTTCTTTTCGCCTGCCCTTAATTTTTACAATCATCTTGTGAATGTGAAACACGAGAAAATAAAGGGTTTTTACAGTATATAGTTTTCTCTGTTGAACACGATGTTAACTAGTATCAGGTTAAGTTTAACCCATTTACACCTTTAAAATACATTTATTGATAATGATTTTTACAGCAGATTGTGGATTTAAAATATTCATATAATTTTCTAAAAATAAAATATAAATGAAAATAAGTTACCTGGAAGATTCTGGAATGGTGGCAAGCGAATGGACTTTTTTAGGAATGAATGTTCTGGGTGATGGAATCGGAATGTCTGGTCAAGAACATGTGGTTGGGGTTCTACATGGAGGGTCAAGATGGCGATGGACTTGTCATCCTGCGTCTTGAAGTACACTTTCAATACCTTGGATTGTAGGGTGAGGTCAACCTTTTTGTCTTCATGTGGAGTTTGAATTTTGAAGTAAGGTTTTAAATCATCATCAGGACCCTTGATAGAAAGAGCAATAAATTAACTTTATGATAACAGCTGAATTCCATTCATGGTGTTCATGTGTAGTCATCAAAGACATTAAGAATGTTTTGCAACTTCACAAAATACAAAAACGAAAAGGTCATACATTCTTTTAACTTTTAAATTGAATACCATGAATATCTGTCACAGTTGGTCAGTACTTTAGGACGATCATCAACAATTTGTCAATCAACAATTTGTAGATAAATATATATTTTGGAACACATTTAGCAACTTTAAAAAATGGAAATGTGACATATCCGTTTTGTTATCGTATTTCGTAAACTTGCGAAACCTCACTATTGCTTGACTTCCTTCAATTGATTAATCACTTCAACCAATCAACAAACCAATCAAATAATCAGTTTAGAATATGACAGCAATTAGAGAAATTGACAGAAAAAAATAAATCATACTATAATTCAAGGAACGTTTGTCTGTTTGTTCCTCTATTCCTCCCAGGTCCTTGATCCGATATCCATCAAACTTGGTGGATGGATGCAGGTTCAACACAGAATTGCCCTTGAGGCGTTCATTTTTGGAAAGGTCAAAGTCACTGGGGTCAAAGGTCACTGTTTTTTGCTACTCTTTGGTCCCATCTTGGCCAAACTTGGTGGAAGTATGTAGGTTGAGACTGGAATTGCCAATGATGGGTAATGGAGTCAAAGGTCAAGGTAATTTGGCTAGTTAAAAAAAGAGCAATAAAAAATATTGGGATCTGACAATACTAAAACACAAGAATGCAACAAAAAGACATAAAATAACCGTACTGTAATGAAATTGTAAATAAAATACACCCAAAAAAAACTATATGGTGGAAAAATATTAAGATTGAAACATACTGACCTGTGGATTGACTGAGTGATCAGCTTTAAAACTTTGATATTTAAACGGAACGTTCACTTTCTCTTTGGGTCTGAGGAATATCTGTAGCCCAGGGACGTCACCTTTCTTATCTTGTGTGTTGAACATGTTCTCTTCCATAGGGGTATATGTCTCAAATAACTGCTTGAAATGTCGCCATTCTCTTGGCTCTGTTATCACACTGAAGGTTGAACAAAAATACATTTTTTTGGTAAACAATTTTAATTGATGTACATTTTTTTTTATTTATATTGATTGATAAATTGATTAGTGCCTTACACAGTAAAGTCTCAAGGCACTTCGGACCAGATGTTACACATTCATAAGACTTTCTATGCCCCTATGGGTCACGTCTTGTCTGCTGCTAAAAAAACGGGCCCTACATTCTTCTGTCCACATAGCAGGGGATGTATGGGCCAGTACATTGGAGTAGCTCCCTACTCATCTCGAAAGATGTACTAGGTTTTTTACAGTACACATGAGCCATCTGGGTACACTGGGCCTACGGTTTATAGTCCTTATCTGAGAAGACTTTTTCCACCACCAGAACTATGGTGTGTTGAGTGGGCCTCAAGGACCCATGCTGTTGTGTTTTTGCAATGGCTCACGGTTCCCATGCCTTAACTGCTTCACCATACGAATTGAAAGAAAATGAATACTTGCTACTGTGACAGGAATTGAACTCACAATCTTCACTTAGTTAGGAGTGTCCTGTTAAACAACCAATTAACCAAACACACCAAACTAGCCTGTCTCACAGGCCTTACGGTCGTGTTTATTCACTTTTATGGCTTGATTCCTTTTAAGGCGCTATTGACATTCCATACTCACTTATTTTAGTTTAGCCATAAGGCCTGTTAAAACGATTCAAGCGTGACAATTCACACCCGATATTCAGGTGTAATTCGTCACGCTTGATTGAATTCGAAGATCACGTGATACCATTGCACCACTCTCTCTAATCAAAGTTTGGCGTTACCGAAGGCCTTCATGCGCGGATGATTTGGGTCTACCCATGTAGAAAAAAAACCCTAGGGCTAGGTGACATGATGGAAGATTGCAACTGCACGAGAAATAAGAACTGGAGTTTTTTTTTATTAGAATAGGAGAAAGCTACATTTGTGAGAATACTTTTCAGGTATAATTTGGTGTTTGGTAGTCTCTCAAATGGTGCTTAGGCTTTTATATCGTTCACTAGAAAGAAAGTATTTTGGTTGGTACCGTACTATTCCGAACCACCTACATGCTAAATACGGAGGGACAAAATACATCATTTCTTACTAGAGAATGGTCACGCATGAACTGTTTCAACAGGCCTTATGGCTAAACTAAAATAAGTGAGTATGGGACGTCAATAGCGCCTTAAAGTGAATCAAGAAATAAAAGTGAAAAAACCCGACAGTAAAGCCTGTGAGACAGGCTAGCACCACACACGCTACTAGTAATTTTGTACAGTGCTTGGTAATATGCATTTTTTTTTGTTTTGTAGGTCTAGAAGACACCCTAGGGTATAATATAGAGCGATAAACATATGTTAGAAATCAACTCTAATTCATGTGTACAAAATTTCATGGACATCTGTTATGCTTGATACTGTTAGAATTGTGGTTGCAAGAACACCACCACCATCAACACCACAACAACAACAACAACAAGAGTGAGGTTCTTAGGTCCACTTCGTGCGGACCTAAAAAATGTCACCTTATTGAAAATACTGTATTAGATGTCTAAAAAATAATCTGACTTGCCAATTGACCCACTTTTTTAAAAGTGCTTTGCTTGGGTATCTTAATTTATTTTTTCATTATGTTTAATTATAAACATACCTGAGTTCTGGATCATCGACCTGTATAGAGATCGTGTGCTCTATGTTGTACGGATTCTTAAGTACAAATTCAAAGAACTCAGCATGGCCAAATGATGGATGTACAGTATGCTCTGTGGTAATAACAGATTGCAGCATGTTTAAAATATTCTCCTTCTTGGTTCGATCTCTGTAAATATTCAACATAAAATAATATCAATGAATATAAAAATAATGAAACCTCAAATAAAATATTAAATTAGACTACAAAATAAGTCATATCTTAGGTTAAATAAAATTGATAAAATCACCAAATAGGTCTGAAATCATTTTTTTTTTAAATTATTTCTTTAATTAACCTTCACTTGTTAGGATATTTTGATGCGAAACAGTGTCTGTTATGCAGATTTTTTTGATAATGTAAGTCTTTTAATTGTGTATTAATTACTTTGTAGGTGATCTTCTCAAACATGCTTCCAATCCATACATTAAACCTTCAAATACTCATATCTGTCGATCTACTTATCTCAGGAATTTCATTTAAAGCTTAAATTATTATAATCAATTAGAATTTACCAATAACATTTTTTTCTAATTTCCCAACAAAGAGACTGGTTCTTTGGTGAAACCTCACATTTAATTAAATGAGTTTGTAATCATTTATAAATCTAAACACCAGTAAACACATTTCCTAAGTCAACTTTGGCTAAGTTGAATAATCTCTAAGTCAAACTTATTTTTCAGGCCATATTTTTGTTTTCCATTAATTTACAAACTAAAAGTCAAACTTGTGTTCAATGCAACTTCGGATTTAACTTTGAGTGTAATACAATATCTGTATAGGGGGTTGGATTGTACAGCAGTAAGGAATCAGATTTGTCTGTAAGAAGGCCCAAGTTCAAGACCGGTCAGTGCCGTTATTCCTTGTGTCCTTAGGTAATTTATTTTTTGTTTTGCAAGTTCTTCTATGTGGCATGAGACAAGGATCTGGCAATAAACTTTAACAACTTACCGATAAATCTCAATGGTTTTGAGATCACGATTTCTCTGAACTCTCTCTTCTTTTTTGAGCTGCAATAAACAAATGACAAAATAATATTCAATTCAACTTTCAATTCAGATTTTCATCCATATAATACAATAAAATTAAAAAATAGATGAAATGGAAAAATATAAAATCAACTGAAAATGGAGTGACAAGGATCATTGGATTACCCTAGAAAAAAGTGAATAAATTAAATCTATAAAAGTCTCTTCTTCTATCATTCAGCTTAGATCTTTTAAGCTAGTGTGCTTCCTGTAAAAATTTTTTTTTAAATCTGCTGTTTGTGACCCATTTATGAAATGAGACAGATTTTCTCATGTATTCATTGAAGGAAGGAACCCCTCTTGTAACAAACATCAAAAACTGGCACTGCAGAATTTCGGAAAGCATTATTAAAACAACACTGCAGTAATGTATGGTGGAATTTATACGACACCTAGATAGATTCCTGCAATCTGATTGGTCGATCATTATCGATCATTTGGCCCATTTCATGGTGACGTCATGAATCATGCAATTTTGGATCCATTTACAGTGCAATTTTGGATCTATACATTTTGCTCCATTGCACGCTCGCCGAGACGTGAAAACTCACGCATATTGTAACGTGCATGATATGCGACAATGACTGCGCCGCGCTCAGATGCACTGTATTAATTTTGTACTGCACTAGCGCTATCACGTGTATGATCATGTAACCTCTGACACAGTCGGTAAACAAACATGGCAGGGACGCCGTTTGTTCTGATGACGGATAAGGATTTAAAATTACCTTCTCACTTGTTTCTACATTCATAAAATGACAAGGATCTATTTACATGTAGGAGGTGTCATATAAAACAAATAATGAATGTTTTTTCATTCGTGCAATGGACAGAATATTTCATTTGGTGAAAGATGAAATGATCAATTCAACTCGGCTACGCCTCATTGAATGGATAATTTCATCTTTGACCGAATGAAATATTCTGTCCATCGCACTCATAAACATTCATTATTTGTATACTGTAAAATTAGCACATAGTCACCTGACAAAAGTATTTACAAATTCTTCAAATTACCTAGATATTTTACATATAATTCTGAATTTCATTCATTTGTTTTCAAGCTCACAGCCAAAAAAATGCACACTATACAAAAAATGATAGCTTACAAGAACAGACTTTGATGTCCCATTTGATGTGTTCTCAATTTGCCGTAATGCTTGCATTCGTGCTAATTTGCGTTGTTTTACAATGTCGCTCTCGCGGTTTGCTTCCTGTAGAGCCTTGTCTTGACGTGCAAATAGTGCTGAAGCTAGTTCACGGTCTGTTTCTGTCATGTGAGAAGCACGGTAACTTCGCTTCTGCTGTAAGCTTGCAAGTCCTTGGCCTAGGATAAAATTTTAGAACAAGTTATGTCATTTCAATAACTGACAATACAAAACAATAACAAGAATGCTTATAGAAAACAAATTGAAAATGCAAAACAGCAGTAACTAATGGTAAGTATAAAGCTAAATAATTGAAAATAAAAATTAGGCATGTCATGGCAAAACCACCATGTTGTCGCAAAATTGAAAAATAAAGTTAATATTGAAACCATATTCCACTTATTGTAAGCTTTAAAATGAGGGGTCTATAACCAAAATTATGTAAAAATTGTTTTTGTATTCTTTTGTATTTGGTTATATTTCCTGTTGTTTATTTGCTCATTTCTCAATAACTTCCTGTGTGACAACTTGGTGATTTTGCCACAACTAGCCTCAAATCCATATTCCAATATAGAGCTATCCACCACACATATCCTTTATGGAAAGAAAAAATTGGTTAGAAATCTTTCTTCTAAAAACATTTTCTGTTAATAGAAACGGAATCAGTTTTGGAAAAATTATGAAACAAAGCAAACAATTTGCTATGAATTGAGTAAATAGCAAATAATTGGTTATATGGTACACAATCAACAACAATAAAAAAAGCAATTATCATTAAAAAAAATGCAAGTAACTCACATTTTGCTATTATAGTATAAGCCTAGGTAATTATGATTTTTCCCATCAGTCAACAACCAATTTTACAAAAGCAAACATTTTGTAGCTACATGGGAAGACTGTCTGCAACTTACTGAAGTAACTTTATTAAATAGATAATTGATTATAAATTTGCATTTCTTGCGGGAAAATCAAATTACAAAAAACAGTAAATTTAAGATTAGATCCCTTCCACACCACCTAGCAACCTTCCAGAGTTACACACACCCAGGGCATCAACTCCGGAGTTCCTTTCAGTGGAGACACAAAGTGAAAGGGGTGGATTTCAACCCATGTTTTCTGCTTGAAATGTGGCAAAATGTGCTGTGCTTTACACACAGACTGTGTTGCTTGCTATGCAAAAGTGTGGATAACAAAAACTTTCTGTGCAGTGTTTGCTACAAGTCCAGAGTTTATCTTGTTGGTTGTGAAGGGGCAGTCTTTTCGTTTAACCAATGTGAATAGTGACCATGCCCTGGTGTTTCCTTGGAGTATTATCTCAGTGTTCAATATCAACGGGGTATTAGATTATATGTATATACAGGCGAGCAGTTAAAGCAGGGGAACTATGAACCATAGCATAACCAACAGTACATGTTTGAGGCCCGCTTGCACTATGGTTCTGGTAGTGGAACAAGTCTTCTCAACAAGGACTATAAACCAGCGAACACAAATGGCTCTTGATGTGTACTATAAACAACCAAGTACATCTTTCGAGACGAGTACGTGGTTACCATGTGAACTGGTTCATACATGACCCCTGTTGTGGACAGAAGAAGGTGCACTAATATAGTAGCTGCATCGGACATGATGTGACCCTTGGCTGAGAACGAAGTTACTGAATGTGCAGCATCTAGTCTACTCTGCACCTTTGATGATTAGCTTGAATTGGCGCAATATAAATGTTTGAAAATTATTATTATGTGGTAAAAATATATTATTATAAAAAAATATATGAATATACTAAAGTGATTATAAAATTGATAAACATTTATAACTTTTGCATACATGGTAAAATTGTAAAACAGTGATAAAAATACAAAAGCAAATTTGATATTAAACACTTGTATCAAATTCAGTATATAATATAAGTGGATTGAAAAATAGATAACTGGTAATTGTACACAAGATTTGTTAAAGTTCAAGTTCCGATTCCGTCCAAAAAAATTGGATTCCTATTCGTACAAAGAAATATTTTCAGGATCTGGTTGCCGCAAATCGGATCGGAATAGGTGTGATTGAAAAATTCTTCACCATTGAAAGAGTAGGAATCTGAATTGTTTGTCAGAATTGAAACTAGAATCAGAACTAAAACCTGAACAGGTGTGAAAGCCCCATTAAAGATGTATTATTATATTATCAAGTTATATAAATATAATATACTGAAGTAGTCATAAATAAATTAAAGAGAAGACCTCAGTTTTAAGACCTCTGCGGTTTGTGTGTATAGTAAAATGGTGATAAAACACACACCAGATAGCGACATTTCCTATGTCAAAGCAATAATAAAAAATACTTATTTTACAGCAATAATAATACAGATTTAAGTCAGGCCTTTCATTAGAAAGGGGAGGGAAGCAAAATTCACCACCTATTCCACAGTGGGTGCTGCATAGATTTGTTGGGCCCGTGGAACTCGCCATTGTAAAATCCCTTAAGCCTACTTTTGAAAATTTACCCCTTAACTCAGAATTCTAATAAAAGGCCTGAATGCATACATTATAGCAATATTACAAAATAATGATACACATGCATGCAATAGCCAATTGATATAGCTAGCTGAGTGTTTGCACTATACAGAGCACAAACCTGCAATAGTCCTGGACATCTTAAATTGTCTAACTTCCCCTGGAAAATAATTTAACAATAATATTTATAATATATATTTTTCTAAATTAATTACTCGTATCTCGATGAGTTCTGGCTCTGTGCATCCTCCTAAATGATATTTTTTTTAATGTGTTATTTTCAATTCTTGTTGCCAACGGATCTTTTATATTTTTTTACCAATTTTCAGAATGTTCATTATATCCTTCTAAATCTCTGTTGTATTGTCGAGTCTTGGTTGGCTGATCAGGTTAAGCCTTTGGCTCATAGTCTAAAATTAAAGGTTCAAGTCATTGTAGACTATTTTTTTACGTCACATTTCCAACTGTTCATTATTTCCTTCAAAAACTCTGTTCTATTGCTGAGTAGTTCGTTGGCTGGCCGGGTAAAATGTGAAAAGTCCACTTACCTCCAGTAAGAAAGTATAATGCATACTCCAAGCAATGAGATGATGACATAATTATTTCGAAATAGTGAATCCTGTCACGATGGTGTGTATCACATTACTTGGAGTATGTATTATACTTTCTTAATGGTAAGATATGTGACTTGTAAGGTTAAATGAAATGTAGGCACAGGTTCAATTCCTCTTCATGACGATACAAAAAAATGTATAAAACAATGAAACACCTTTCTAACTTTTTGGACTCTCACTAAAAGATCTACTTGCTTTAATCTGGTGAGAAAGATTGTTAATATCTGTTGGATGACACAAAATAAAATAAAAAGGTGGTTGAAGATTTGGGTGGACATGAACGTTGACTGATAATGTATTACTTATTTATTTAATTCGAAGTGACACACATGCAGGCTTCAATATGACATCATTGCATGACAGTTCACATAATCGATGTGCAAATCTAAAGCTCCTTATAAATGTAGATGATAATTTTTTATTTACCTGATTTTCTTAAACCTGCATTCAAACTTCCTCCGAGGAATGCTCCACTCCCGTCTTCCTGAACCACGACTTTGCTTTCTTTCAATGTGTGATTTGTGATCTTTAGGCTTTTGCTGTCTAGAACATGGCCTATGTTTGCTAACCTGAGGTGAAGACGCCCTTTTAGTATTGTTTGAACTCCAATTGCACGAACACTGCCACCTCTTGTCTGAAAACAAAGAACATGTGAACATAAAATTAAATATTTCTTGTTGATTGTTGCATTTCCATATCAAAACTTGTGCCTAACAAATGGCATAACCAATGTTAATATATCAGCTCAACGTTTATAAAAACATGATGCCATTTTGAAAATGGATAGGTGGAAATTAATAAAAGGCAGACAGATACAATCAATTAATGGGATGGGGGTGTCAAAATTTCTTTAAAGAAACTATTATAGGATATACTAAGTCATTGTTGAACATAGATGTATTATAACGGCTAGATAGTGAACTTCTATAAAATACATAGCCCCAAAGTGCAATTCCATGGAAGCACCTACTATTGAATGATATGTCCGGAATCCAACCAATCAAATCGTGTTACGTTTTAATGCATCTGCTACAGAGAAAGTGTGGCCCAATCTTTCATAAAAGTTTCTAATTTATCAATAAACGGAAGTAAATTTAATCCAAATATAAAGATAATTGGCAATGGAAAATATATGTAACATACATAAATAATTTTTATGCCAAAAGAATGATACAATAATTGTAAAACAGTTGTTATTATTTTACTTAGATGTTTGTGATGAAGGCTGATGGTCATCAATAGTAGGCGCCTACATGGAATTGCAATTCTACAGTGTTAAGATCACTATCTAGCTGTAAATAATAAATCTATGTTGTTGAAATTTTTTTTTCGAATTGAAAACACCCATTAGAATTGTCAATTATATACTGGATTGATTTATCCTTGTTCACTGATTGGTTAAAAGCATGTCGCATGATCAAACTTAATCCAACCACCAAAGTACTATTTATGGATCCATAAATAGTAAAAGACTATTTAAGGATTCTGTTTCAATTTCAACACCAGATGGCGCTATTTCATGTGACCCGGCGCAGGTACCGGTTGCGACCATGACTGGTCATGTAAAAGTATTTTGAAAGGAATATGAGCTTCAAGTAAACCAAATATATAAAATATATTTAGGCAACTTTCAATGTTGTGGCAAAATTTTTGATTCATTCCATTACATGCACTGAAATTCATGCCAATAAAACATTGCAGTTATCAAAACAAAATGCTAAACTTTGACATTGTGTATTCTTACCAGATCCCCAGTCATTGGGGGTGAGTCGTCGCTGTATTCTGTCGTTATGATGTCTACCTCTTGACTGACTTGTACGGCTTCACGTCCACACCGAAGCAAATGCTATAAGCAATGAACACAACATCAATTGATATTTATGAGGTTTCACATTAAAACGTTTTTTTTATTGTAAACTTACACTGCAAAATATTATGCACAAACATAATAATTTAAATATATAATTTGAAGAGTACAACAATAGGAGGTTCTGGAAAATTACAAAAACAATAAAATCAGATACAGTGCTTTTGTTTCTACTCTAAACAAAATCGAAGCTTAGGTACAAATACAATGGTATACTGTATCTGTGGGGAGAAAAGTGTGAAGATGTTGGGAGTTGTCCCTGGTGAAGAAAGAATAGGTTAGGCTCTTTATGTTTTCATGTGACCACAGAACCCCCTATTCTCTTCACCGTCCTGTTCTCTAAACTCCCCTACTTCAAAGGCTTAGTATAACAGCCTTCTCACAGCTCAGTCTCATAGTACGTTCAGTATTGAATACAAGATCACCTTTACAAATTTTCCTATTCACAAACTATTGTAATAATTACTAACCTTTAAATCTATTGCACATGACCCAATCAGCAACAGTGAGTCTCCGTCCCAGACGTCTATATGTAAAGTCTGCTGGTACAGGTATTTGAAGAATAGGCTTCCTTCTCCAGACTTCAGATAAGAAGGGTCTATATTATATTTTATCTGATGAGAAAAAAGAAAATTATATATTTAAACATTATACAAAAGTCTTAAAAAGAAGAATTTATATAATACTTTATCTAGTAGAATATTTATATAAAGACATATATTCAAACTTTATGATAACATTTTTTAGAACAGTAATCAGATATTAGTATTGGCAAATTTTAGAATAAAAAGATTAAATCTTATTTTTAATTGCTGATTTAATAAGCCGACTAATAATAAACAGTAGAATCGAAATTCAGAGAACAACTTTAGGCCAAGTGTCCATGTAATTACACTGTTGTCTCTGGAACATATTGGTGACAAGATGATTGCTTATGAATTACTATTCTACAGATAACTTCTTCAGATTAGAGGTTAAAATTTTTAACCCAAGTAAGTGCTATACCAGCTAATTTGAAACCATACACATTCCCCAGCAGCAAAAATTTTCTCAAAGTATTGTTGTCAATGCTGTTGAAAAAATAGGAACTTACAGGGATGATGGTTTGGGTTTTTAGAAACCAGAGGAGGATAGATGATGATATGAATGATATCAAATATTGTTGATTCTGAAATTAATTCAGATTTAGAGGAAAATTCTGGTTAGGTGAGGATGAGGTAGATTGAGAGGTGGCCAAGGTGTGGGTCAATGACTAAAATCAAAAAGACAAGGATACTACTTATATTTGGATTTTTATATATTGATAATATTTTTATTAAAAGTAACTTTATCCAGACAAGATAGTAACCTTGCTGTTGTGTTTCCAAAACTCAGCTGTGCATTTATTCATTTGTATGTGTGCACTGCTATGTGGTCAGGGTATAGGGGTTGTAATTTAATGTGGTGTAAGGGTTTAATTAAGCAGATGACACAACCTAATCTCCTATTTAGTTTGTTAAAGGAATAGCACATCCTTATCGGATGACAGCAATATTGCTTTTGCTATTCCTTGGCACTTGTTGATTTGTTGTTTTGTTTTTGCTATTTGTTTTCTTTCATCTGTATTGTTTTTAATGTTTTTTGCCAAAAGGAATAAAATTAAAAAAATTAAAAATAAATAAATAATAGTATAATCACAACAGCTCAGATTCTTACCATCCATCCTGGTGTGTTGTCCACTACGCCATTTGTGTTATTGGAAACTCTCTGGAGCACACATGGCAGGGCCTGCGGATCAGCTGATAGTTTGCTTTCTACATCTCCAAGCTTTAATCTGAAACAAACCAAGATTAACAAAGGATTTAGAAGCATGCCATAATCTGTCTTAATAGGTATGCCTCTTACATCTGGTTACTTAAATGTTTCTTGCGTTTAACTAATCATCTAGTGAACATTCATCTTAAAGCTCGGTCCACACTTTTGGAATAACCATTCAAGCATATTATAATGAGGTATATCCAGACATTAATACCATTTGCATATGCAAAAATCAAAAGCCAACGAATAAGGCAGAAAGAAATTAATATTTTAATACCTTTCTTGTCATGGAGTTATACTTATATGCAGGAATGTAGCTAGAAAAATCCAGGTGGGCGTAAACAATGTAAGGGTGGGTGATAAAGTGATGAAAACCAGTATTTTTATTTATTCAGAGACTTAGGGTGGAAGGCCTTGAAGTAAGCTTTAGGGTGGGTGAAACATTTTTAGAGTGGGCTGCCCCGCCCACCTCCACTCAGCACTTTTACATCTATGATATGTCTAATTGCTTATGTTACATTATTTTGGCGACAAGTACACTATTATGATTTACAGATGATTGGTATTATTAAAAAATGAATAATTAATGTCTTCTTTCTTCTCACAGAATTTCCTGGAGGTTATCAAACTTCACATATATTGTACTTTATCAATTGTTGTTATGATTTATGAATTTTTTTATTATTAAAACATAGACATTTTTTTTCTGCCTGTAAAGTTCCCAAAAGTGTATTTTTCACAGGCATTATTCTTTATTAATTTGTTATTCCTGTAATTGTGTTGTTCAATACCATATTAGTGAGGTTTCGCAACTTTACAAAATATGAAAATGAAAATAAATACGTCATAAATTCTTACAAGGTTTGAATAGAACACCTTGAATATCTGTCAGAGTCGGTCAGTATTTTACGATAATCAACGACAATGCGTATGTTGAAAATTTGGTTTATTTAAAAAAAAAATTTTGAGCAACTTTGAAAAATGTAAGTGTGACGTATCCATTTTAGTTTTTGTATTTCGTAAATTTGCAAAGCCTCCATATTATGAATTCGAGATGACTGTTATTATTAAAACATGATTAATCAATGTCTGTCTTCTAGCAGTTTCCTAAAGCGTATTAAAGAAGCATTACTTCAAAAATCCAGCAAAATTAAATTTCTTTTGTAGTTTTTATTATTTCTAAAACAATAAACAATTTTAGTTACCTGTATACTTGTTTAATTTTATTCTCGAGTATAAGAAAGCTAATAATTATCAAACCGTTTCAGACTTATTCATCCGCTTTATTTTTAGGAATCACCCAAAATTCTAATTCCATACTTATTTTGCATTTTTTTATGTTTTGAAGTAATATAAATACATAAACATGGCAGATCAGTATTATATTTATGAATTTTAATACAAAATAGTAACATCTAGAAAATTTTAATTTTTTTTGTTGACAACACAGAATTTTGGAAGGAACAGACGTTATTATTATACTTTATTAATTGTCATGCAACATTATCATGATTGCCTCGTCTAGTACCCTATTATGCTTTACAGATGATTCTTATTATTAAAATATGAATAATCATTGTCTTTCTTCGAGAATAGATTCCTAAATGTAGTAAGCTTCAAATGCAATATACTTTATTAATTTTTAATGCAACATTATAATGATTACCTCGTCTAATACATTATTATTTTGCTTTCGTTATTTTAGTTACACTGAAGATGTCATAGCGATTACGATGAAACGTGTCTGGAATTAAAATTATTTTTGTTGCTCTTAAATTTGTCTTTATTTTTCTTTCTGTTCGAAAGCTTGGTTCATTCAAGACTTTACGTTGACCAGTACAGTGACTAAACAAGAACTGAGACAGTTTGAACAGTTTTACAAACAGCTTGAAAAGGCTAATGCCGATTTAAATTTCTTGAAGAACTGCAAACTTTTCGGCGTTTTTTTCAAAATTTATTACACGTAATACATTATTATTATTAAGAGATGACTGTTATTATTAAAACATGATTCCTAGAGTGTATTGAACATTAAATACATTATTCTTTTCTAATTTCCATGCAATGTTATTATGATTGCCTTGTCTAGCACCCTATTATGATTTAGAGATGACTGTTATTATTAAAGCATGATTAATCAATGTCTTTCTTCAAGAAAAGTTTCCTAAATGTATTAGAATAGATTCCTAAATGTATTAAGCTTCAAATGCAATATACTTTATTAATTTTTAATGCAACGTTATAATGATTACCTCGTCTAATACATTATTATTTTGCTTTCGTTATTTTAGTTACACTGAAGATCTCGTAGCGATTATGATGAAACATGTCTGGAATTAAAAGTATTTTTGTTGCTTGTAAATTTGTCTCTATTTTGCTTTCTGTTCGAAAGTTTGATTGTATCATTCAAGACTTTATGTTGACCAGTACAGTGACTAAACAAGAACTAAGACAGTTCAAACAGCTTTACAAAAAGCTTGGAAAGGCTATTGCCGATTTAAATTTCTTAAAGAACTGCAAACTGTTCGGCGTTTTTTTCAAAATTCATTCATTATTATTATTAAGAGATGATTGTTATTATTAAAACATGATTAATCAATGTCTTTCTTCAAGAAAAGTTTCCTAAATGTATTAGAATAGATTCCTAAATGTATTAAGCTTCA
>JAOTQE010087133.1:2337-15084 GCA_025631205.1 Nesometra sesokonis
ACTTACTAATTTCACACATAAATCCTGTTTAACCCCTGGTACAAAAACCAAATTACCCATTTACACTATACTATGTACTTACTAATTTCACACATAAATCCTGTTTAACCCCTGGTACAAAAACCAAATTACCCATTTACACTATACTATGTACTTACTAATTTCACACATAAATCCTGTTTAACCCCTGGTACAAAAACCAAATTACCCATTTACACTATACTATGTACTTACTAATTTCACACATAAATCCTGTTTAACCCCTGGTACAAAAACCAAATTACCCATTTACACTATACTATGTACTTACTAATTTCACACATAAATCCTGTTTAACCCCTGGTACAAAAACCAAATTACCCATTTATACTATACTATGTACTTACTAATTTCACACATGAATCCTGTCCAGCCACTGGTACAGAAACAGGAGTAGCCATTCACACCATGACACTATACAGGATGTACTTACTGATTTCACACATAAATCCTGTCCCACCGCTGGTACAAGAACAGGAGTACCCATTCACACCATGATAGATTGCACTTACTGATTTCACATATAAATTCTGTCCAACTGGTACAGGAACAGGAGTACCATTCACACCATGATAGTATATAGTTTGTACTTACTGATTTTACACATAAATTCTGTCCAACTGGTACAGGAACAGGAGTACCCATTCACACCATGATACCATATGGGTTTTACTTACTGATTTTACACATAAATCCTGTCCAGCCGCTGGTACAAGAACAGGAGTATCCATTCACACCATGATAGATTGTACTTACTGATTTCACACATAAATCCTGTCCAACCACTGGTACAGGAACAGGAGTACCCATTCACACCATCATTACAGGTTCCTCCATTGCGACACGGGTCACTTTGACATTCATCAATATCTAAACAAGAAAATTTAATTAGTATATTAATAATTCTTTAAAAAAGATAATTGTACGTACCCTGACACTTGCACTCATGGTTTTGCGTACTAGCTGCCTCGCATGGTCGCATGACAGTACACACTATTATTGACATTCAGTCTGTTTTTGGTCATGTTTAATTTACAAATACTGTAGTTCACAAAATGTGTAACTGTCTGTTTATGCATTGTCAAACTATGTTTATGCCATATTTATGCACTGTTCACGCATTGACATTTATTTTCATGACATTACCTTTTTTTACCTTTTGTACCATTTTTTACATTACAGGAATTATTTTTCATTGACACGTGATAGTATGGCTAGTTTGTGCTTAGTTTGTGCATAGTTTAGGAATGGTTTGCACTGGTACGGCAAATTGCATTGCCCTGCCGTTGGGGAATTCCTGGTGCCGCTACGGTTTACAACTTGCGGCCTCTGCAATATCTAAAAATTTTACAACTTAACCTCTGAATACTTACTTATATCACAAAGAGTCCCAGTCCATCCAGCATTGCAGACACATGTGAAAGAATTGATATTATCAACACATATACCGTTTACACAAGGGTTAGCTGAACACTCATTAATATCTGAAATAATAACAATATTAGTCAATTTGCTAAAATCAATAACATTAGGTGTACATCCCCAATAGAAAGTTTTGTCACAATGGATAAATGGATTTGTTTTATTATTTGCACAAAAGAAAATGAAAGGACCCTATAGGCGTTATGTTGGTGAATAGGGGACTCGGTGGACAAGACAGGCTGTGGAATTCTATAAAAGCTGTAGTTTCTACTTGTAGCCTTAGATGGCAAGTCAAACAGAAGTGTATCAGTTCACCCATGATAAAACAAATGCATGATTTCAGTATATTTTCCAACTTTTATACCAAAGCTATAATAATTCAACTGAATACAGTTCAACTTGCCTAAGTCGACTTTGTCTAAGTCAAATTATTTCTAACTCAAATTTATTTTTCAGATTGATGTGTTTTCCATTAATTGACAATCTGTAAGTCAAATTTTCTCTAAGTCGATTTTATGCAGTGCCAATTTGAATTCGATCGAGTCAGGCAAGTTTGACTGTATAACTTTCAGTTTCTGTTTAAATTCTTAAATTTTTTTCATACTTGTTTTGTACATAATAGAAAAAAAATATGATTTTTTTAATGTATACTTACTTGATTCACAGTTAACCCCTTCAAATCCAGAAGCACATATGCAAGTGTAGCTGTTGTCACCATCCATACATAAACCATTATTCTGACAAGGGGCACTTCCACATTCGTCAATGTCTAAAAAATAAAATATGTTAATAATAATTGTTAATTTAATTATAAGTGCCCCATTTACTGTACGCTATAACCACATAGCCTCCCCACTGTGTAAATGCTTATAACCTACACTTTGAGTAAAAAGTAATTCCATATTTAAAACAATTTTTACACAAAAATCAAATTGCCAAGTGACACCAAGTGGCGCTGTAGCCTGGTGGTTAGCATGCTTGCCTTCTGATCTCGAGGTCCTGGGTTTCAACCTGGCTGAATGCCAGGTTGGTTCTCACGACTTAACAACGCCACTCTCCAAGCCTCATAATGAGACTTGGTTTAGAAAGCATAATGTAGATCTCATTCTGTAAGTGGCGAGAAAAATTGCTGTTGGATGTGACACGAAATTAAAAAAGAGTATTTTAATGGCTATATTTTCTAAAACAACAACTCTATAATTATCAATTTAGCCTCACCCAGAGCTTTGCTCTTCGGGAGGCTAATAAATTTTGAATATATGTCAGTACCACTTGTAATTAAGAAATTAAAATCATATTCAGTTTCCTATCATTAAAGACTTTAGTTTCAGCAAATTACCTGTAAATTTATTACAAAAATTTGAGAATTCTTTACAGTGTACAAGATTCTTTGGATCCAAAATCAAATATTATTATTCAATTTTGCCATTTTGACTTGTTCAATATTATATAATATTGAACTGTACATAGTTCAAAATTAGCTGATGATGTCACTTCATCAAGTGAGAGAATCGTTTTCATGCTGCAAGGTCTAGGCCTAACCACCTGCTAAAATCTGGCGTTTTGCACAATTGACTACCTATTGTTGATTAAAAGAAGTACTAACTAGCATAGAAATCTACAATAGTTGCTGTTAATGTTTTTCATGAATATTTATGAGTGAAGGACATGGATTTTAATTTGAAGATGAAGGCTAGCTAGGCATAGGATAGGCCAACAGGTTTATCTTGGTGGTGCGGGGCAGGCCTAGGCCAAGCCCTGATAAAACGGTACTTACAAGTAAGCTTTATTGAATAATAATTATAACATTGAATGCCTATTTTTAGGGGCTAAAGACAGATGCTTACTTATTTCACAATGTGTTCCAGTGTACCCAGATGGACAAGCACAAGTATACATGTTAACACCATCCAGACATATACCTCCATTCTGACAGGGGCCTGATGAACACTCATTGTTATCTGTTGAAAAACAAATTGCATTGAGAAAATATTACATGGTGTTAGAGTTGAGACTTGATATTATGTTACATGATGTCAGAAGTGAAAACTGATATAACATAACATGGTAAGACTTGATATACATGCAATGCATATGGTTTAAGAGCCAAAATTGTACATAATATGGTGTCATGCTTTTGGTTTTGTGTCATAGTGGATTTACATCTTCAGTTTCAGAGCTGAGACTTAAACCTCTTTCACACAAAACTGTAAATATATTGTGGAAGTTCGTGAATGCCAGTTTTAGTGTGAAAAGGTACTTTCCCTTCAATGCCGGTACAGTGCCGACATTCGTTAGACCACCTCAGACCCTAGACATATTACCATTATATTACCGTCACAGCCTTACGCCAGATGTGTATGAAAGGTTCCATAGTGTAATGCCTGCTTTCGCAGTGAAGCATAACTAAACAAAGTTTAAAGTGGGGAACCTCTATTATTGAGACTGCCAATTTTATGCCTTTCGCTCGGCCCATTTCACACAGGAAATGGTCATATTACCAGAATTTGACATTCTGTGTGAAAGGGCTTTAGACTGGCAAAAATGCCGGCATGATTATGGTAGCATTGCGGTATTTTCTGTGTGAAAGGGGCTTTGGTAGTAATGTTGTATTGTGCCTAAACCCTGACTCTATATAATATTACATGGTGTCAGGGACAAGACTAGATCTGATATTACATGGTGTCAGAGTAAAATGTGATAAGAAAACTTACTAATTTCGCAGTGGATTCCACTGTAGCCAGGTGCACATGTACAGATGTAACTGTTGACTTGATCGACACAAGTAGCTGAATTCTGACAAGGACTGCTGGCACACTCATTGATATCTAAATAAAAGATGAAAATAATAAGAAAAAACAGGTATTAGTCAACACATTTATTCATTATCCTTGGATGAGATACTGCTTGTATAATGGGTATAATAGGGTGTTTTCGCAACTTAAAAAAATATGATAGTATATGCCATTGCTAATTTTGTAAATTGATAAAAAATGTGTTTAAAAATATATCCACTTATAATACCTATGAAGAAGAAGAATCGTAATAATCAATGTAATAATAATAACAAGAATGATAATAATAATAACAATAACAGTAAAACAGTAACAGTAACAATAACAATAACATAATAATAATAATAAATAATAATAATAAGGAACGATAATAATAATAATAATGTCATTAAAATACAGATTACAGCAAAGTACTATATTTTACTATATAATCTAATCATTTTATTATTTGAAAGAAGAAAATGAATGTTGTGTTGAATGAATGCATAAATACTTTAAATAAAATACAACAATTACAACACAACACATTATTATAATAATAACATCATCATCATCATCATCATCATCGTCATCGTCATCATCATCATTATATAATACAATATTGTGCTGTAATTTATATTTTTATTTAAAGTTGTTATCATCATTCAACACATTCATTTTCTTATTTTAAATAATGGTAATATTAGATTATATAGTATAATATTATATTTTGCTGTAATCTATATTTAATGGCATTCTTTTAACATATATCTAAAAGTGACAATGGATTAATCCAAAGATTAACAATTACAACATAAAACATCAACAAATTCTGTATAAAGGACACTTTTGAGATGTGATCTTATATGTCAATGCACTACCCAAATAATACACAATGGTACAGTATGTACTGGATTACTGTAATAACTGCAGTAGACTTAATAATAAATAGATTACTTTAGTAACTGCAGTAGAATTAATAGCAATAGATTACTGCAGTAACTGCAGTAGAATAATTTTGAAATCTTCATTAAAGAGTTTACATACTTATTTCACAATTGATTCCTGTGAAGCCTAGTACACATGCACAGCTGTAGGAGTTGATAGCATCCGTACACGTCCCTCCATTCACACAAGGTGAGGAACCGCACTCATTAATATCTATAAATATAAGAAATTGTTGTTATACAATTATGCTTTTGTAACCATTTTAATACTACGTAGTATTGAACTGCGCACAAGTAATACCCAATCCTCCATCAAGCCACGCTGTGACACATGGTTAGTAAAACTAACCGATATGCTGGCTAGTTTTACTAAAATTAGTCCAGTGTGAACAGCACAGGAAGTTTACCTAATGGAGAAAAGGAAACTTACTTTAACCGAGTCCCGCCTGCCCAGGAAAACTGACCAGGTTAGTTTTACCAGAGAAAATTTACCAAGCAGGAAATTACAATGTAAACAGCGCGACGTGGGTAAACTTCCAGAGTCATATTACAGAATGGCCTTCATTGGTTAATTGGGTACTCCTGTGAGTTGTGACCTTAAAAAACATGGTTTCTCCATGGTTTATTTTACAATTTTTACCATAGCTTTTAGTAAAACTAACCATGCTAAATAATCAAAGTGCGAACAACGGTAAAATTTAACCTTGTTAAATGTTACCAGTTGACTTGGTAAAATGTTTCTTTTTTAAATTCTGTGCGATTGTGGCTTTACTTGTTTTGCACTGTAGATTTCAATCCAACCTGTGGATGAACTATTCTATTTGTTGGTAAGGGTGGTTTTCACTTACTTATTTCACTATATTGATTCCCGTCCAACGTGGTTGGACTATTCCATTTGTTGGTAAAGGTGGTATTCAGTTACTTCTTTCACAGAAGATTCCCATCAAACCTGGATGGACTACTCCATTTGTTGGTAAAGGTGGTTTTCACTTGTTCCAGAGAAGATTCCAATACAACCTGGATGGCTTATTCTGTATGGTGGTATTAAGGGTATTTTTCACTTGTTTCACAGAAGATTCCCATCCAACATGTGGACTATTCCATTTGTTAGTAAAGGTGGTTTTCACTTTTTCCACCATGGAGGAATAAAAAATATGGTTCCCATAGAACGTGGATGGATTATTCCATTTGGTGGTAAGGGTGTTTTTTACTTGTTTCACATAAGATTCCCATCTAACCTGTGGACAATTTTATTTGTTGGCAATGGTAGTTTTCACTTACTTGTTTCACATAAAACTCCCATCCAACCTGGTTGACATGTACAGACAAAATTGTTGATACCATCACCACAAAACGCTCCATTGAGACATGGATTAGGACTGCATTCATCAATATCTGCAAAGAAAGTAAATACAAACAAACAAATAAGCTCAAACCTGGGTTGGACTTTGATAAGCAAAAAAAAAACCATCTTCCCATATTTTCAACCAATTGGTACATTCCTTAGTGTTATTTATGATTTCTTCGTGCTTTTACATCAGAGTAGTCATTTTTCTCAGAAGGGGGGGGGGGGGGCTCATCAGGAACAGATCCAGCAGAAAGAGGGGGCCTGATGTCAATTTGGACACACAAAGTGTGCGATTTTAACAGTACACTGATGGCCATAGGTCCAAAGTGCGCACAAATTATTATTTTGCTGAGTCAAAAGTGGGCCCAGGTCTAGTGGCCTCTCCCCCCATCCCCCTTGGATCCGCACATGCTCGTGGCCCAGATTTTCACATTTGTATCCTAATTTTATTGTTTTTTTCCTCTGAAAAGAGGTGCTCGAGCTCCCTGTAACCCCCTGTATATGTCACTGAATATAAGTAAATGTGGCAGAGACAAGCCAAATGAGACATAAGTCGGAAACTTGAAAATTGAGTTTTTTTTTTATAAAACTACGCGCCATTATCTGAAACATGCAAACAAAATCCGCCCCATATGATGCTTCCCCGCGAAGCCATGAACAATCGAAGTTTGAACATTCAAAATGTAAGTTTCGAGAAAACTGCATTTTAAAATTGCCCATCAGTATAAATTGACTAAGAAAAGTCAATTCAAATTGCATTATATAAACGTTTTTTGATCATATATCTAAGGTACTGTAGCATGCAAGTTTAACGTATGAAGTGTATCATATTGAAAAGTTGTATAGCGATAATGGACAAAAGATGCATTCTCAGGATGTAGTCCATTGAAGCCTTATATGACCTGACCAGCCTAGTGTGACTGCTGATAGCCAATCACATGCTTCCATACAACGCTTATCTGAATATCGGAGCAGAATGATTGCATGACGTCATTTGACCTGGGCTTCTTGTAGGGTGATTTTGTGAAATTGTTGCTGATTTTCTATTAAAAAGTGCACAAAGACTACTTGGCCAATAACAATGCATCTTATACAACACTTTTGTAATTTATTCATCTACAAAAATCTGTTTACCCTTTTGTTGTAGGGTCAATAGTTTTGACGATAGAAGTGAAATACTGGTAGACTTCGGTGAAAATGTGGTCATTTTAGTAACTTTTCCTATTTAAAATGACCGAAATGTATCATCATCATTTATTTAAGTCAGTATTTTCCCTTTTACGAAGGGTTACTGACTTTCGCGCCATGATGACACTGCCTCTCCCCACTTCTTTCTGTCTTGAGCATCCTCCTCCCTCAAACCAACTCTGCTGCTCTCCTTCTTCACCATATCTTTCCATGTAACCTTTGGAAATGTTTTAAAATAAAAAGTGCACAAAGTTTGAAAACAATTAAAAGAAGTGTTATATACCATTAGAAAGCTTAATAATTCTAGTTCTAGAATCCGTTTACTCTTAAGCAATACGATGGTTCGTTTTTAAAATACTTGCATTTATGTTAGAAAATGGCGTGAATTTGCAATGGTTAAGCGGTTCGCGCCTCGTTGATCGAGCAGATGTCCACTACTTTTCAATATGTTTTATTAAAATAAAAAAAATGACCATTTTTAAATTTCTGCCCACTGTGGAAAACTAGCATTTGGGACTTATGTCTCATTTGGTTTGTCTCTGCCACAAACTATAATTTGGTTAGTATTTCGTGATTATCATGTGGAATGTGGAAGTAGAATTTTTCAGGAATTTTGCAGTCAGAATAAACAGACATAAATTCCACTACAGTGAAATTTGTCTCAGTTGAATTTGCACTATGATGATAACGAGTCATGATAAATAAGTTGTTCATGTAAAAATTGAAAGAAACTGAAGAAGTTAATACTACTAGGATGACAAGATAAACCCTCATTGTTTATGATAAAAAATATATTCACAAATCAATGGCGCCATTAAAAACCATACAATCGTTGAAGTTTGAACCAACATTAATGATAGAGTGGTATTTAGCTCAGTTGATTTAGCTGGTGGAAATCATTGTGCTGGGACGGAACCGAGACTGCTGGCCCATGTTTCGATTCAACACCACGCCACTCTCCTTGTGTTTTGACTAGAGGGTCGTGTTAGCGCACCTTCCTCCGGATGAGACGTTAAGCTGTTGTTTCTGTGTAAAACATGACTCATCATGGCTCACTCTTGATTGTCCATCTAGAAATTAAGCACTTCTGCATAATGTCAGAACTATAATGTATTACAGAATTGTATGTATTCCTTACCAAATTCACAGTGAACACCTGTCCATCCAGGAAGACAGGAACATGTGTATGAACTTTGACCTTCTACACACGTTCCCCCATTCATACACGGAGTGCTGGCACACTCTATGATATCTAAAAATAGAAACAAACAACATGATGGTAGATTATGAAAAAATAGATATTAAAATAAAGATTAAGTGATGCCACATACTGTAATGATAACTAAAGATATACATGGTGGCAGATTATAAAATCAGTCACATACTGTAAGAACAAGTGATGCCATGATATGATATATAAAACTAAATGGTCACTAGTGATGAGACAAGTGATGGCTACAAAATGATAGCTGAAAATAACAAAACATGGTGGCAGATTTATATTAAAGCAAATAGTTCATAGAACAAGATAAAGGGATTTGCACATAATACTAGCTAAAGATAAAAGAAATGCATGGTTGCAAATTATGAAGCAAATAATCTATGGCGCATTAAGATAAATTAATGGCCAAATAATGATAACTAAAGATGGTAACGACTATGAAGCAGTTGTTTATACAAAACAAGATCAAGTCGTAATGATAGTTAACATGGGGCAGATTTATATCAAGCAAGTAGTTTATAAAACAGGATCAAGTGATGTCAATATTATGATATTCAAAGACAACAAAAAGTGATGGCTGATTATAAAGCACTAGTTAATAAAACAAGATCAAGTGGTGTCAAATATATGATAAGAAAATGCAACAAAAATGGTGATAGATTATGAAGCAAATAAATAACAAAAATCACAAAATGTTGTGGCAGAATATGATGTAGTAGTTTATAAATCAAGACTGAGTGATGTTTACATGAGATAACGAAGATTATATCACACCTAGATAGATTCCTGCAATCTGATTGGTCGATCGTTATAGATCATTTGGCCCATTTCATGGTGATGTCATGAATCGTGTAATTTTGGATCCATTTACCATGCAATTTTGGATCCATTTACCGTGCAATTTTGGATCCATACCTTTTGCTCCATTGCACACTCGCAACGTGTATGATATGTGACAATGACTGCGTCACGCTCAGCTGCACTGTATTATCACGTGTATGATCTATGTAACCTCTGACACAGTTGGTAAACAAACATGGTGGGGACGGGGTTTGTTTTGATGACAGATGAGAATTTAAAATGTAAGTCCTCCTCACTTGTTTCTAAATTCATAAAATGTCAAATGACAAGGATCTATTTACACATAGGATGTGTCAAATAAATCAAATAATTAATGTTTTTTTCATTCGTGCGATGGACAGAATATTTCATTCGGTGAAAGATGAAATGATCCATTTAACTCGGCTATGCCTCGTTGAACGGATCATTTTATCTTTCACCTCATGAAATATTCTGTCCATCGCACTCATAAGTAGCTGTATGTAATGAAACAACATCATAAAACTGTGATATTCAAAGGCACGAAAAAATGGTGGCATATAATAAGTTATTTTATCATGTTTTATGCTCTATCCATTTTATGGTTTTATTTAATTATATGTACATGTGCTGGTTTAATATTAATAGTATGTTTTTATTTGAATGTTTTATAAGTATGTATTTTATTTGATATATTTTATAATTATTTTATCTATATTGATCGTTTTGTATGTACAGTTGTAATCCTGACCAAAATGTATGAATTGCCCCATGTTTGATAAATAAAGGCATATTAAAATTGAATAAGGTAGTTTATAGAACAAGGTCAGGTGATGGCCACATAATAAATCTAAAAATAAAAATAGTATTCTAAAATAAATAAATATTAATCAGCTTGAGATCTTTTGTCATGGGACACTGTAACAAAGTTTCAAGAGCTTCTAATGAATATTGTGGCTTGTAGACTGTTTTCACATACACACACACACCCCCCACATACACTGACAGATAAATAATGAAGATACCTTGTGTACATGTGACGCCGGTCCAACCTGCTGCACATAAGCAAGTGTAGCCATTGATGCCATCTTGGCAAGTTCCAGCATTCTGACAAGGGCCACTGGCACATTCATTTATATCTGGAAAATGCATTAAATGAAAAAAACGTCAATCAACCTACAAAAGAATTAATGTCAATAAAGCTACAAACATGCACTAATGCCGATCAAGCTACAAACATGCACTAATGCCGATCAAGCTACAAACATGCACTAATGTCAATCAAGCTACAAACATGCACTAATGTCAATCAACCTACAATATGCACTATTGTCAATCAAGCTACAACCATGTACTAATGTCAATCAACTTACAATATGCACTATTGTCAATCAAGCTACAACCATGTACTAATGTCAATCAACCTACAACATGCACTAATGCCAATCAAGCTACAAACGTGCACTAATGTCAATTAACTTACAACCAAGCACTAAATGTCAATCAAGCTACAAACATGCACTAATGTCAATTAACTTTACCATGCACTAATATAAATGAACCTACAAACATGCACTAATGTCAATCAAGCTACAACATGCACTAATGTCAGTCAAGCTATAACCATGAACTAATGTCAGTCAAGTTACAACCATGTACTAATGTCAATCAAACTACAAACATGCACTAATGTAAGTCAAGCTACAACCATGTACTAATGTCAATCAACCTACAACATGCACTAATGCCAATCAAGCTACAAACGTGCACTAATGTCAATTAACTTACAACCAAGCACTAAATGTCAATCAAGCTACAAACATGCACTAATGTCAATTAACTTTACCATGCACTAATATAAATGAACCTACAAACATGCACTAATGTCAATCAAGCTACAACATGCACTAATGTCAGTCAAGCTATAACCATGAACTAATGTCAGTCAAGTTACAACCATGTACTAATGTCAATCAAACTACAAACATGCACTAATGTAAGTCAAGCTCAACCATGTACTAATGTCAATCAACCTACAATATGCACTATTGTCAATCAAGCTACAAACATGCATGAATGTCAATCAAGCTACAAACATACACTAATGTCAATTAATTTAACTTACAAACATTCACTAACATCAATTAACCTACAAACATAAACTAATGTCAATCAAGCTACATGCACTAAATGCACTAAATGTCAAACTGCAAACACGCACTAATTGTTAATTACTTACAACCATGTACTAATGTCAATTTACCTACAATATGCACTATTATCAAGCTACTAACATGCACTAATGTTTATCAATCTACTAACATGCACTAAAGACATGAGTGAATTTATAAAACTAATGAAATAATTTCAATCAACCTTCAAACATGAATTAATGTCATTCTTGTTTGCTGCCCTCTTTGACCAGGAATTTCAAGACAAAGGAACTTATTGTAAATATTGGACAGTTTATATGAACGTTCTCTCAATGTTGAGAGAAGCTTATCAGTTATTGTCTGACAAAGGTTCATAGGATATAGATAAAAACATCACACACATATGTATTTAATTTTTTTAAATCAACAATTTTTTTACTAGTATACTCAAAACCAGATGAAATTATTTGACACTATTGTCACTAAAGCCAGTCACTCCCTGCATCATGCTACGGTCGTACAACAGTCACATGACTAAACCGTTACTCCCTGTATGTGTGGTTGCCAGACACAATGACAGTCTTTTGTTTGTTAACCGACGGTTTTTATATGATTTAACAGGAAATCACAAAAGAAAACCCTCGACTGTTATCACGTCCGGCAACCACATACACAGGGTGCAACGGTTTAGTCGTGCAACTGTCATTTGACCGTCGCGTGATGCAGTGAGTGCCTGGCTTAAAGTACTAATGAGGTAATAAAGGCACTATCACTTACTATTAAAGGCACTATCACTTACTATTAAAGGCACTATCACTTACTATTAAAGGCACTA
>JAOTQE010087144.1:0-15084 GCA_025631205.1 Nesometra sesokonis
TAAATGCTGAAAATGACAATGTTCTGCATTTGGTACTTTTGTCACAGTGAAAAAAAAATAAAATGTGAAGTCAAAAAATGATGCGCCAGATGGAAGGTTTCACTTTTGGCACAGTGCCGAAATATCCCCCTGACTGTGTGTTTCAAGAAAAAATTTATAGACGAACTGAAGAAAAAATAGCCAGGGGCTGGGAGAAATCTCTGGATGAGGTTTGGCACTGCATTTCTTCACGGAAAAGGAGACTTTGCACAGTTTGTGATCCGGATGAAGGACACAACAAGCATTTGGTGTGATTAGTAAAAGAAGTTAAACCTTCTTTCATTACGGTACGTCAATTTTCGACATGCTTTTTTAAAAATTTCCACTGTGACGAGACGGTTCGACCAAAGACTGAACTGAGTCAATTTATAGGCATTACCTAACTGTGTATGTGTGCAGATTTTCAAGAAGCTAGTTTATGGAAGTAAGAGAGGTTTGAATTTAGTGACGTTTTTTTTTTGGGGGGGGGGGGGTGGCTACCCGATATACCTACTTGCTACTTTTCGCAGCGATAAACTCATTGTTCCTGAAACTGGAGCGTGAGTCTACAACATCGTTGGCTCCCGTGACAACAACCAACCACTCATTACTGATGAGGCGGCGATAATCGCTGCAAAACCTAACAACTGTCAGTGGCAGATTTAAGTGGGACTTAACAGGTTTACAATACATTAAAAATGAACTAGGCCAAGGTAGCTGCAGTGATTGGTCAGTGTCACCAACTGTTTGTGCACTGCACACCATCACCTTTATTTATCCAACAAAAGCGGGCTAGTATCCCTATTCTCCAAAACTATACAGGCAAGATCAGCGACCAAATGAAGCGACTCTTTATCGTGCTTGGTTTTACAGTATTAACATCACCTGCTATACAAATTTCACATTTCTGCGACTATACGCCTGAGGCGATAATTGCAGAGCGTAAAAGTCGCCGATTTGTGTAGTCTGAGGCGTTAGTTAAAATTTGTATAATTCTAGATTTAAACATTGTTTGCAGTTTTTAACAGAATTAAGCATCCATAAGTTTATTTATAACGATATTTTATTTCAATTTTAATGTTAATGTATTACAGTAATTAATTGTTTCTGAATCATATCTCGTAGATATTTAAAGTTACAAGAACAAAACCCAAACAGTCAAACGTTCAAATTTGTCTCTTTTTCATTCATTTCCCAGTAACTTAATTTTTGTTCCCATCGTGTTTAATTAAAACGGCACCTTATTAAAAAGAGAATTAAATTGTACCCACCAACCACATCGCCCCCTCCCCACCCCGGTACGCCATGACAATTATCCATATCCCATGTTATTTACGAATTATTTGTTTACTACTGACACTAACACACTCACTAGCAGTGAAAAAACGAGGCCGAATCAGGTGTCCTACCCGAATTGAAATAGATTGGTACATGTTGCTTTTGCTGGTGCTCTAATAATAGCATTTTAAAAGATTGCTTGTTTATTTTTCAGAATGTGACAAATAGTAATAGCAGCAGGAAAACATCTATAAATATTTATCAGGAATATAATGGAATGGATTCTAGTGACGATAATATAACAATACCAACGTATGCCTCAATAAAAAGTCGGATCCCTGCTCCAGAACCAGTGTTCAATAGCAAAGGTATCGGTTCAATGGGATTTACCGACTCAGATAAAAGTACCTTTCGTTTAAAAGAAGACAAAGATATTTACGTTGGAGATTTCTTTAGTATAATAATTGAATCTCGTGACGAAAATGGACGTCATCGAGTCCTAGGTGGTGACTTCTGGTACGCAACCATTAATATAGGACATTGTAACCTAGCTGGAAAGATTTTGGATTTTAGAAATGGAACCTATGAAGTGGTATTCTTTGCCGCCTGTTACGGCAGAGTAAAGTTACGAATTATTCTTGTACATACTGTTGAAACGGTTACCTTCTACAAACACACCGTCTGGTCGATGGAAGAGCGAAAACTATGGAACGCCACATATGAAATGGGAAACAAGAAAGAAAACGGATTATGTCGAATACACAACATTGGAGTCTGGGAAAACAAATGTGAGTTTCCCCACCCGAAGGCTATGGGTGGTTCACTGATGTTGTGTGACCCACCAAAGACACTGCCTTGTTCGTCACTATATAGCCTACGGTCCAAAGGAAACACTCATGAAATACTAGCTAAGGAATACACTGGGTTGCTGACGGATCATGAAGATTTGTTCCAAAGGTATGTTTGTTAAAACGATTAAGAAACCTCAGAGAAAGCACAGTTAAATTAACCAGTTATAAGTTTTCAACTCGTTTAAACTGGAAAAATTTCAACTGGAATTCAATTGGTTTCAATTGGGATTTGGTTAGGCCTACTGGTTTTAAATATTAACTGATGTGACTGCAATAAACTTGAATGAATTGATAACTGGTATCAAAGTTATTTAGGTCAGCGGATTAGGTCAGTATTTTTTCTACATGCGTAAACTTGTCTCACAGTCACACCATGTCGAGGCTGAGCTCGGGACTGTCCGGGCCTCTTCTATGTTGAATTCATGGATTGGGCACTTTTTTTTTTTATAAAAACGTTGTTGTTGATTGTTGTTGTGAAAAATAATAAAAACACTGTGGAATGCAGGTATTTTTTTAAAAGTAAGATTACCAGTATGTCGTGACCCATTTTCATTGCTTGTTTTATGAACTGAAAATAATAACAATGCATTACCTCTTAAAACTAACATATTTTTCATTATTAAATTAAAAAATTAAAACTGTAGTCAGTAGCGGGTCCAGTGAGTTTCAAGGGACCGCGGCAACCCCAAAACCCCAAAATGTTTAAGTGCCGTTCCAAGCATGGTCACCACCCATAAACCTAAGGAGCAATATCATTGAAACAAACTGTGCTCCTAAGACAACCCCCCCCCCCCCCCTTGCTTGTTAAATTCATCTCAAACTGTCAACCTGGTTAAAGTGGTTGAATTTGATTCGAGCTGCCAGTTAGTGGGTCGTGTTTACTGGAACATTCAAAGTTAAACCCTGGATCCCCTGATGGTGGTTCAATAATATATAACCACTTGTTTGTTTGTTTTTTCCCTATTATTTTAGAAAAATCAATTTTGGCGTTTTAAGCAACGGACCGAAAACGTTTACTATCAAACCATCAGGTTAGTATAAAAAGCAAAATGTACTGTTACTAGAAGCACTGTCAGAGCGTAACCCGCCGCCCAAGTGACCGAAATTTTCGTGAATGCAGGTTTAACTCCTTACAAATTCTGTACACGCTTCCCTTTTTTGCGGATTTTAGACTGAAAAGCAGGAATTGTATCCATCATTTATTCTTGTACAATACAGATAACAACAAAACATCATAGTATTATCCCTTCGAGCAATTCGGTTATAAGGTGGATTCAGACTCGGGAACTTTAGACTGGAAGGTAAACGTGATTAACACAGAGATACTGCACAGCGGCGATTGGTTGTTTTACGATTCTACCACAATCTGGCCATTTTTTCTTCTATAAAAATCAGTGTAGCGTGAAGGCCCACTACAGATCGTACAGTGACGACACCGTATGTTTTCCGAAGGCCCTACAGGCGCATGCGACGACGACGGTTCATTTGCAAACTTCCCTAAAAATTCGTCAGAATCTGTCAATTACTTTTTAAGTGATGTTGTGAACAGATAAGCACATGCAAAAACACACTGAACCAACACGACTGAAAACATAACTTCGCCAACTTTGTTAGCAGAGTTAATAATAACGGCAACATTGATAGGCCTATTGGTGTTTCAGGGCCGTAGCCAGAGTTGAAAAACAGACGAGGCGAAGTCTGTGGGTCACGCAGGATTCCAGGCACTGGAAACCTCTACTGAAGGTCAGAGAGTGAGTCCCCCTTAAAAAAAGCCAAATTTTGAAAATATTAGACGAAGCGACCGCCTCGTCTGCCTCATGCTGGCCACGGTACTGTGTTTCGTTTTACTACCGTTCGCCTTGGGCATATCACAAGATCCTATTTGTAGACATTTGAAAAGAGCGGGAGTTAGCCTAGTCCAAGATATGCAATTTTACTTAGGGTTGAATATCCTCCTTTTTAACCTATACGAATTTTAGCAGAACTCACAGATCCTATAACATTTGAACAGTGGCTACCGGGGGGGGGGGGGCTAGGGAGACTACAGCTCCCCCCGTCGGGGAGACATTTAAGATTTCGTCGGGAACCTATAGGTCCAGTCGAACCCCAATATACCAAATGGCCTAAAAAGACACGCTAAATACGGCAAATAACGTTTTTTTTTGTGTTTTTTTTTTTGCTTTTTAACTATGAAAACCGGGAACACGCCCACCTCAAACTTGCCCTAGGCCTATTCGTCGGGGACCGTCGGGGGTTGTCTTCTCTGTCGGGGGCATTGCCCTGCTCAGGGTCGTATCTAGGATCCGCCAAAAGGGGGGAGCACTTTTCCAGTCCGGGTGGGCGTGGTTAAGTTGTTCCTGGCGAGCCAAAAAAAGGGCATTTTGGTGCTCTGCTATCGTATTTTAGCCGTTTTGGGTTTTTTTTTATGGTAAATGTGTGACCTGCCGCACCTAATTTAAGGGGGGGGGGACGCAACTACGTTTTGATGATAATAGTGGGCGGCGATTTCCCCCCGCCCCCACCGAATCCGCCCCTGCTGCTGTCGGGGAATTCCTGGCGCCGCCACTGCGTTTGAACTGGCGCTTATAAGGAATTTGCCCACTGACGTCTTGGTAAATAGGTAAAACGAATTCACACTGTGATTGAGTGTTTTCATGATCAACCATACAGGTTGCCATAACTACTCTTTGACTAAATACCTAAACAGTTGTTCTCATACTGTATGCATGCTGATGCTTGGTTTCTCTCACATATCGAATGTTTACCTTTTATACTCTATATTAGATTGTATGACTTATTTATAATTGGCTAAGTTCTATATATAATATAGTATACTATATAATATAGGCCTAGTCGAAACTTATGGTTTTATATTACATACGTTGTTTTTTTTTCGTTTTTTGCAATGGTTGTAAAAATTAATAAAAAGTGCATGTTTTATTATGACTCTTTTATTTTCAGATAAAGAATCGATGAATGTGCATAGCACGTTAATCGAATTGATCAACAGACCAGAGTGTGCTCCTGACATACCCGAACCTCTAAGTGACGGCTTCTGGTACAGAATAACCTGGCACTCATTTCCTTGTCGAAGCCAAACCTGGTCTAGAAATATGATACGATCATGTACGGCTAACAAGAGGCTAATCTTCATGGGCGATTCCACCACAAGACAGTGGTGCGAAAAGTTGCTACAACACCTAGAGGTCGATGTTCCTGATGATTTATCAAAATTCGGTTACAATATTGTTGCAGATTCTCTTAATTTGACTTTTCAATTCCACCCGTATGTTATGGGAAATGGAGACGAGATTATCGAAGATGGTAAATTCGAAGTAGATCTTCTAGAGGCCCTATCGACTGACACTTGTCAATATGTGATCATGATAAGTCCATGGGCTCATTATGAAGTTTGGACGAAAGAGGCGTATTTAAGTCGCTTGGAACATATCAAAGCTGCGATTGTCAATTTCAGAAAAAGATGTCCAGAAACAAAGTTTATTATAAAAAGTCCTCATCCAAGACGTCACTCATCAAAATCACTCCAAACCTTTATAATTGCAAGACTAACAAGTGATGTATTACTTTACGAATTCAGACGATTAATGCGTGAGACATTTCACGGTATGGGGATTCATTTTATTGATATTTGGGACATGAACCTGGCGTATGATTCACCGAATACCATTCACATGCCATTAGAAGTTGCAATACAAGAACTATTTATGTACTTCTCTCATATTTGTCCCGAATTAGTTCAATGACCAGTGCCGTAGCCAGTACTGAAATCACACTGGAATTCACACTCTGACCTCCAACAGAGGGTTACAGTCCCTGGAATCCTACGTGACCCCAGTACAGACTTCGCCTCGTCTGTTTTTCAACTCTTGCTACGGCCCGGGTGACAATGACAAATTTATTGTCAATATGTGATCATGATAAGTCCATGGGCTCATTATGAAGGTTTGACGAAAGGTGTATTTGAGTCGCTTGCAACACATCAAATCTGCGATTATCAGTTTCAGAAAGACGTCCAGAAACATTGATTCACCGAATATACCATCCACAAGTCAGAAGTTGCAATACAAGAACTATTTATGTACTTCTCTCATATTTGTCCAGAATTAGTTCAATGACAATGACAAACTTATTAGCGCTCGGTATTAATTTGAGTCTTACTATTACCTCTTTATTAATGATTTTATTTATTATAGAACTTCAATTACAATATAATTCAGGTTCTGTAGTATTGTACTAGATTTCATTCACAGTTTCTAATTTCGACACGATTTTGGACAGATGAAAAGCACGTATTGTGGACAGATAAAGCTCGTATTTTCGACAGATAAAGCCCGTATTGTGGACAGATAAAAAGCCCGAATTGTGAACACGTATAAAGCCCGTATTGTGGACAGATAAAGCCCGTATTGTGGACAGGTGAATGCCCTTATTGTGCACAAGAGCGCCCTCAGTCTGTATTGTGGACAGATAAACCCCTATTGTGGAATGATGAAGACCGTATTGTGGACAGATATCACCATTGGATTAAGGCACGGATTCAAGTGGGGAGGGGGTGACCAAACCCAGCAGCCCTGTTTTGGTTTGAGATAATATTATTCAATCTTGGGGCTGAACCTCCTACCCCCAAATATGTTGATTTTTTTCTAGCAAAAAATTGCTCATGTGAATAAATAATAGTATTGCATAAATTGTTAGCAAGACACTTTCCAAAATCATTTATAAAATAAAACCGCGTCATTTCCAATCATCTAGAGGTGCAAGATTCACATTTTTAATTGAAACTAAAACTCATTTTATAAACTTATAATTTGATTTTTAATGTAGATAGGATCATTTGTTCTATGTTTGACAATGTATGATGTTCCTTATTTTAAGTCAGTCTTGCTTTGGAGAGCTCCCAGACAGTTTATCTAGGCTCTAGATTACTTTTGAGCAATCCAGTCCAGCAAGACTGGCTTGTTTTTAGTAGTTGGTATAAATTGATTATTGTTGTCTATTGTATTTGCTTTTTTTCTTTTTTGGACAAAATAAATGAAATGAAAATGAAATGAAATGAAAACATGTCTAAATCGGCTTCTTCCCAACGAACCCTCTTCAAACAGTCCTGGTTACGAGTTTGAGAGGTGCCACATTATAAAAGTGGTAAAAATTCTACCGAATATATACTGATGGTTCTTTTTTAGTGTGCCATTTTCGAACATAAATCTCTTAGTTCGGATTTGTTTTACCGTTCAAAATGATAAATCGCGTTAAATTGTGACACTTTGAACAAAAATCTTAAATGTATACGAGTGCCATTTTCGAAAAGTTACATTGTCAATGGTCGGGTTGAACTTTCAAACTCCCTTAATTTTAGGTGTTCATGGTCATAACAAAGTTAGGCTGATCTGGAAATGCGAAATTTTGATGATGGACTCAAAATTGTGTCTTTAGCAGATAATAAAAAATATAAAAATGCAGATTTTTTTTTCCGGGGTTTCCACTCGCCAGTCTGACTCCTCCCCCTACCACCCCGATTTTCTATCATGGCTGCGCCCCTGGCTACACAGAATCATTGTTTAAGAGATTTTACAGCTCTTACTTTTCAGTGTTTCCGTTTACTGTTAAAAAGATTGTTAATATGGCGATTTAGAAATACTATAAACAATATGAAGACCAGCTCCGGCCGCAGAGGCTGTGAAGAGCTATCGTAGTAAAATAAGGGAACATGATTTGTTTGTTTTTGGTTGTAAGGTTCATTTTGGTAAATTGCACATTTTGGTAAATTACCAAAACGTGCAGTAACGTGTTACGGCACATTTTGGTAAATTGCACATTTTAGTAAATTACCATAATGTGCACTTACCAATGTGCCGTAACATTTTACTGCAATAGGCCTACCATTGAATGAACCATGAATTTTACAGTGGCGCGTAAACGCTGTGTTAACATTTTTTTAAAGACTTAGGAAAGACGGGGTAGGTTGCATCACTTAAAAGTAAATTATTATAATAATATACAGCACCATTGATTAAAACATGGGCGAAACTAAAGTATTGTTACCTGCGCATTTCACAGTGGCGGGTAAACGCTGTGTTAAAAGTTTTTAAAGACTTGGGGAAGACGGGGCAGGTTGCATCACTTAAAAATAATATTATAATATTACAGCACCATTGATTGAAACATGGGCGAAACTAAAGTACTGTTACCTGCGCATTCACAGTGGCGCGTAAACGCTGTGTTAACATTGTTTAAATGACTAGAAAAAGACTGGGCATGTTGCATCACTAAAAATGTAATACTATTCATTAAAACATTGGCGGAACTAAGTAATGGTTAGCTGTATATTCCCCAGTGGCGCGTAAACGCTGTGTTAACATTGTCTAAATGACATGTGGAAGACCGGGCAGGTTGTATCACCAAAACTAATATTGTAATATTGCAATGCTATTCATTGAAACATGGGCGGAACTAAAGTAATGTTAATTACCTGCACATTCCAAAGTGGCACGTAAAAGCAATTTTAACATTGTTTAAATGACTAGGAAAAGACGGGGCAGGTTGAATCACTAAAATAATATAATATTGCAATACCATTGATTGAAATAGGAGCGGAACTATAGTAATTTTATTTGTATATTTCCCAGTGGCGCGTAAACGTTGTGTTAACATTGTTTAAATGACAAGGTGACTATTAGTGTCATTGATGCAACCTGCCCCGTCTTCCCAATGTCATTTAAGCAATTGTAATACAGCGTTTTTGCACCACATATAGGTAACAGTACTTTAGTTCTGCCAATGTTTCAATCAATGGTATTGTAATATAATACAATTATTTTTTAAGTGTGTCAACCTGCCCCGCCTTCCCCATGTCATTGAAACAATGTCAACACAGTGTTTACGAGCCACTGGGGAATATGCAGGTAGCATTACTTTAGTTTCGTCCATGTTTCAATGAATAGCATTGTGATATTACACAATTTTTTTTGGTTGATGCAACCTGCCCCTTCTTCCCCATGCCATTTAAACGATGCTAACACTGCATTTACGCGCCACTGTGGTGTATCCAGGTAACATTACTTCAATTCCGCCCATATTTCAATGAATAGTTTTGTAACATTACGATAATTTTTAGTGATGCAACCTAGCCCGTCTTCCCCATGTCATTTAAACAATGTTAACACAGCGTTTACGCGCCACTGGGGTATATCCATGTAACATAATATTTCTTTAGTTCCTTCCATTTTTCGATGAATATCAATGTAATATTACAACATTATTTTTGGTGATGCAACCTGCCCCTTCTCCCCCATGCCATTTAAACGATGCTAACACAGCATTTACGCGCAACTGGGGAATATGTAGGTAACATTATTTTATTTCCGCCCATATTGCAATTGTGATATTACACAATTTTTTTTTTGGTTGATACAACCTGCCCCTTCCCCATGCCATTTAAACTATGCTAACACAGCATTTACGCGCCACTGTGGTGTATCCAGGTAATATTTACTTAAATTCCGCCCATGCTTCAATTGCTAGTATTGTAATTATTACGATATTATATTTAGTGATGCAACCTGCCCCGTCTTTCCCATGTCATTTAAACAATGTTAACACAGCGTTTACGCGCCACTGGGGAATATCCAATGTAACATAAAATTTCCGCCCATATTTCAATGAATAGTTTTGTAATATTACAATAATTTTTAGTGATGCAACCTGGCCCGTCTTCCCCAAGTCATTGAAACAATGTTAACACAGCGTTTACGAGTCACTGGGGAATATGCAGGTAATATTTCTTTAGTTCCGTCCATTTTTCGATGAATAGCAATGTAATATTACAACATTATTTTTGGTGATGCAACCTGCCCCTTCTTCCCCATGCCATTTAAACGATGCTAGCACAGCATTTACGCGCAACTTGGGAATATGTAGGTAACATTATTTTACTTCCACCCATATTTCAATTAATAGTATTTATTTTTAGTGATGCAACCTGCCCCGTCTTCCAGTTACCAAAATGTGCAAATTGTTCAAAATGTGCATGCAACTCCACTTTTAACTGCATATTTTGGTAACAGTTGATCCCGTCAGGTATAGGACGTGCACTATCGGCACATTTTGGTAACAAATTCTGTTACCAAAATGTGCTGTTACCAAAATGTGCCTACGTTACAGCACATTTTGGTAAATTGCACATTTTGGTACGAAAATGTGCAATTTACCAAAATGTGCCGTAACACACATCCCCGGCCGAAAGAGTGTGCCACCTATCAGAAATGGGGCAGTTAATGCAAATGTGCGGATAAAAAATAAAACGTTATTTGAAAGTAAGTAGACCTATGAAAGAAAAAATAATTGTAAATCATGTAAATATTGCAAAAAGCATGTTAAAATCATAATGACAATAGGCCTAAATTTCAAAATAGGTCTAAATCAAACACAGCAGGAGGTGTTACGCCTGTCGCTTTCTGGGGCTGAATAAGTGGATTATTTGGTGTCTAAATAAATAATGTTAGTTTTGCTATCCACTCAACACGATCCTAATGCTCCACCCAAGGATTCAATGTTTGACTATCACGCTTCAAATCAAAGCTCAGCTTTCGGAAAAGTACGCGTCTGCTTAACTCAAATGAGGCGCTGTAAGTACCTGATTGAATGATTGATTAACCGTGTGTTCTATCAGGTATACGGGGTGGGGGGAGGCCCTGTCGGGGGACCCTTGTCCCACCCCGTCGGGGAGAAATTTTAGGATTCGCCAGTGACTTTGTAGGGTAATGTCAAGGTCCAGTCGAGCCCCCACTACCAAACGGCCTAAAGAAGGCACTCAAAATACGGCAAATGATGTTTATTTAAACCATGGGGGTGGTCAAACTGAATACGGAAACACGCCCACCTCAAACTACACGGGTTATTGCCCTGCTGTCGGGAAATTGCTGGCGACGCAACTGCAGGGGAGGGGGTGGTGGTTGATTGTCAGAGTAATAAATATAAATAAAATTAGGATATTAAATGTAAAAATCTGGGTATCGAGCACCCACTTCAGTGGAAATTGGGACCCTCTTCAGAAGACAAGGACTATACTGTGAGGTAAAAACAGTGGTGGCGCGGCAGGATTGCCCGACGGGGGTGGGGGCATGGTTCGCGATATGGGGCCATGGTCCCCCGACAGGGAGTGAAGTGTCCGGGTGGGCGTGGTTACCCTTTTGGTTTTGATGAGCAAATAAAAAAACGTTATTTTTCCTTTTTGGCCCGTTTTATGTGTATTTTCAATTTTTTGGGGTCACTTATACGAAATGTTTGTTTTTCTTTTCCCCGACGAAAGTGGTCAATCTTCACCGACGGGGGGCCAGCCTTCCCCGATGGGACCCTGGTATAGGGTCCCATTTCCGAACATAATAATATATTTAAAAAAATGTTGCATCTCATCTTGGATGTGTTTTTCCCGATCAAACAAAATGATAAATCGCGTTAAATTGTGACACTTTGAAAAGCTTATTAATGTATTTGAATATTGTTATTGAAAATATTTGGTTTGGTGTGAACTCTCTTTTCCGTATTCCTGGTCACCGTGCGTTGTGTACAACTTTGAAGCCAAGACAAGCTTGATCATGGATTGATTGGTTGGTTGGTTGGGTTGGTTGGTTAGTTGATCAATTGACTGATTGATTGATTGATGATTGGTTGGTTAGTTGCTGGTTGGTTGTTTGTGATTGATGAATGGTTGGTTCGTTGGCTGACGAGAAGCCTCCTTTTCTATTATTTATTATACTGCCTTTAATTTACCATCCTCCTTTTAAAAATTTACTAAGACCACCAGTGGAGGATCCAGGATTCACCGAAAAGGGGCCGGGTCACACTTTTCCTCTCCGGGTGGGCGTGGTTGGTAATTTTTCTGACGAGCAAAAAAAAAAAAACACGAAAAAGGTTAACTCCCCAATTTGGTGCCCTAGAACCCTATTTTGGCCGTATTTTGGGTCTTTATGGAGGATTTTGGCCCGGCGCATCTACCTTAATAGGGGGGCGCGCGTCGGTTGCGCCCCGCTCCCCGCGACTGGCTCATTTAATATCACGCTGGGTAAATTTCGCGAAATTGTATGAATTAAAGTTACATAGTAAAGTGCGCCACCGTTAATCCTTACACTTTCTAAGCCACGAGAATTTTATTTAAATTTAATTACTACAAGTAAATCACATTTTATTATTTGAAATTTATTAAGGGGCCACACAGACCTTGTGACCCTCAAAATTTTACCAAGGGGGGGGGGTCACCCCCACCCTCTCTTGGATCCGCAACTGAAGATCCACAAATATATTGTCATCTCCGACGATAGATCACGTTTTATTAAGCCATTTTCCCTTACACTGAACATGAGAATAAGTATCAGGGGCGGATCCAGACTTTTGAAAAAGGGGAGAAGGAAGGGGGAGGTAGAGAGTCAAACGTGTAGAAGGTCCAGGGGAATGCTCCCCGGAAAACTTTGGTCTTTAGATGTCCGAAAATGACCTCAGAGATGTCTTAAGGGATCAATTCTTGTCTTATGATTTTCTTTATTTTTAGGCAATGTTAATTATATTGATAAATTTTACTTTTTGAAAGGAGAACCAAAGCACCCCCTCCCCCACCCTTAAATCTTTCCCTGGTTGGTTGCTAAATTTAGACTATACAATAGGAAGAGATTCATCTGTTCTGTGTTTTTAGGGTCTACTAAGAAAATTAAATTCTATTTTTATTTTAAGTAATATTGACATAAAAATGGATAATTAGTATTACATTAATGTAATGCAGTTAAATTTAGAATGTTTCTTTTTTTTTAATAATTGGGGTCTTCGAATAACAGGTCTATAAGACTAAAGGTTATCTATGGTGTGTCAAGTACCGTACAATAATCCATATTAAACCAAGAGGATGGGAAAAGATGTAAAATTATGTGGCATTATCTAGCAGTAGTAAAGAAGATTATATAGACATTGTTCAGAGCTATTGGATCATTTCATTACTCATAAAATGTTAAAGACTCTCATTTACAGTATGAAATGCATTCGCATTGAATATATTCTGAGGGACGTTTGATCTTGGTAATTAACTGTCTTTTAGCCATGTCAGTTTGGAAACTTTTGATCTCTTTGCATTGATTTATGCTGTTTAAGAAAAATTAAGCTACACATTTCAACTGTGATGGATCCTTTTAGCATGATGTTTTACTTGCATTTAAGTTATGTGACATGAATATAAAATTAACCTTCTGCCAAAAAAAGTTTATAAAAAACCTTTATGTTACTTTACGTACATTTATTGTAAAAAAAAATCTATGTCCAGCTATCATATAAACAATAGGCCCTAGTGATATAAAGTATTTCTACATGAAAAAAAATCATAAAATTGTGATGTAAAGTAAGGGTTATTGTGATGATGACAAGACCTATGTTGAAATATTGAACAAATACAACAAAATCGGTGCAAGTTATATATATATAACAACAGCAAGCATTCGAGGCCTGCTAACACCATGGTTCTGTTGGTGGAACAAGTCTTCTCGGATAAGGACTATAAACCGTAGCCCCAGTGTACACATACAGCTCAAGTGCACTATAAAGAATCCAGTACATCTTTCGAGATGAGTAGGGGGCAGGAAGTGGACCCACTATAAGTTAATAGACAGAGCAGATAATGAAGAGGAGACAAGACCATGAACAGAGATGAAGGAGCCCACTTTTTGAGTCACATATTGTTGTTAGATGACTGCTGCCTACCGGTAAATGGATTGCTTAACAACAGCCGTCACTCTGAAGAAGGACGCTGATGAGTCAAGACGCCTGAAACTGTCAGGTCAGTTAATTTGATTGGTTTGTCAAAAAATTTTAAACTTGCCATTATCACACCGTGGAGGGACCAAAGGAACAGTCATTTGTTTCCGCATGCGTGGTTACACGCTCTGCTGCACGTTGTGTGTTTCAAAATCTGCTTATTACTAAAACGAAAGTGGTTTAAGCTTACCCACTTGTAAAGCCTAGATATATTTTCTGCTTGTCCAGAAGCTTGGCCATACCAGATTCCGTAGTATGGATTTAGTCTATACTACACAGTATTTACTTCTTTTTTCCTTATAAAGTTATTATGTACATGTTTTTTGAATATTTGTATGGAATTTATTTCTGAAATAAAATAATGAAGGAATAGATGTTATCATGACTCATGGTAAAACTAATGGTGTTAAATATTCTAGTGTGAACAACAGTATGATTTTCCATTTTAATTTTCTAACCCATGAATCTTGATAAAATTTTTCATTTTTTTAAATCCAGTGTCATTGTGGCTCTAAACTACATAATTTAATCTTATTACTGGCATTCTATCATCTTACCATTATTACGAAACAGCAATAACATTAGATTCGCCAACGGGCATTTCTCGCTTCATAGTTTGCTTTTCTACATTTAATTTGGTGGTGAGTAGGTGTAAGGTGATCTGGTTGAAGATTTAACCTGATGTAATCAAATTAAATAAATAAGAAAATCTCTACAATTGCAGTGGAATGATGTATGGGTTGATGGGTTGTGTCAATTTAGGTAGAATAAAGATTCGCAATGTTATCTTAACATACATTCTGATGTTTGTGTTTCTTAAACAAGAATTGTAATGTAGTTATATACAGTAAAGCAAATAGAGAATGCTGAAATGCAAGATGGGGAAGTTATATTCTTGCTATATATTCTTCCAATCAGTAGAATATTATATTTTTGGCTCTGATGATGAGTTTTAGCAGCACCAATCTGATTAAATAAGTTAAGTGAAGCATCTGTTTTTTAAAACAATCAGTTATTTTATTTTTCTACAAGGAACTTTACCCCTATTTAATTAATAATTATAAATATAAAAACATACTTACAAAACTTCGTTTAGGTATCCTACCATTGGAAATAGAAAAAGGAA
>JAOTQE010087155.1:0-15084 GCA_025631205.1 Nesometra sesokonis
AAAGGGTCATTCCATGCCAAGACACTCATTTTTTTCGACCCACTACCGATTTTGAAGAATTTTGGCACACTAGTAGACGTCATTGAGGTACCGTGCGACACAATGTCCACGCGTTTTAACCATTCCCCACGAATCTAAAGCAGTTTGAAGATTTTGCGGCTTTGCATAAATTAGTGACTCGGAAATAGAAAATTGGCCATAAGTCACTAGTTAATTATTCGATTTGCATAAATTTGGTACTATTGGATAGCTAAGAAAATTCCCTTTATATTGATATGGTAAATGGTGAATAGTAGCATGGTGAATGTTGAAGGATATGACATTTTCAAGGTCAATGAAAGTGACCTTAACCTTTGACCCACTTTTTAGTAAATGAGTATCGTTCGATTTTGTTTTGACGAAATTGGATACACTATTAAACAATGAAGTGTCAATCATGTCTACAAAATTTCATTTTGGAGAATTCATTAGTTTGTAGATATTTAAAAAAAAGATGCTTCAAACAGCAGGGAATTTTCTTGAAAAATGCTACCCAATATACAATTTTAAACTTTTAGCAATTCCATGTGTACATATATGCTGGGAATGATGTGTTAATGTTTCGTTTTTGGTCTTTTGTAACCGTTGAGAGCGAAGGTCCAGTTATTTTTGTCAATTTGTCATCTAGAAGTAGTAAATAAAAAAATAAGGCAGGGTGATTGCCTTCAAAATGTGAAAAAAAACCTGTGGGAGCTCAAAATTAAAAATGACAATGATTTTCTATTTAATAGCTGTACTTCAGTAACTACTGGTCGTAGAGTTTTGATTTTGGTGTTAAAAATGTATACATTTCTATTTGGCGCAATGAAACACTATGTCAAAATGGCTGAAACTTGAGTTAATGACCTTTGACCTGTAGTTCGTGGAATTTTAAAAGACAATATCTCTCAAACTGGTACCATAGTCATATAGTTTCGTTGGTGTAAAACTGTACAGATTACACATACAGATACAGATAAACTTTATTTTATCTTCAAAAGGGAAATTTACATGGTCATGGAATGCTCTCAACAAGCAAAATAATAATTATAATTATAATGCTTTACTTAGAAATTTGTTATTGAACTTTGAATTAAGGTACTATGGATTCCCATTGTATTCCTGACTTACTGTTAATGGGATGACATAATTCTTGACATTAGAAAGTGCGAAGTGTTTTCGGTGTTTAGAAGAATTAGAATTTAGTTTATGACAGTGGTATTTTTCCGCTCATCATTTGATGATGGAGTCATTACTTCGTCCCATCTTGGCTTGGTGGCTATATTGGATTTTTAAATGGTATGATATTTTAGACCTGATTTAAGAAATAATTTGACATTATTTATAGACCACGTTCAACGAAGATTTTGCCAATTTTACATGGTGGCCCTTGTTAAATCCAATATGGCTGTCATTAAAAGTAAATTGTACATAGGTTATCTGGTAGTATGGAGATACGATAGAAATCCATGCAGTATACACATTAGGACAAAGGTTAATTTTCATAGTGCTTAATGTATTAGAACAATTGGAAATGTTTATGTGTTCTTACCAATTTAACATCATATACAACTCTCAATAACCAGTACTTACAAATAAAATCAATATACATATATTGTAGGCCTAGGTCATTAACTTTGCGGTCAACATAATCGTAGAAAATAGAAAAGTAAAGACAGCATAATTGATTACATCAAATAAAAATATATATTTAGATACATTTAATAATACACATAACGATCAATGTCCATTAGGTAAGGAGATCCAATGAAAATGTTTTTTATTTACACATTTATTTATTTTATTTTCAAATTTAGGTCAGGGCTCAAAACTCACAATTCTGGGCGACAATCCATTGTTCTGAGAAATTTTCACACCACATACAACTATGACCAGGAGCTACAGAAGTATAAAAAAAATGTGTAGCACGGGTCAAAGGTCAATAACCATTGTTTGAGTAATCTTTAGAAAATCATCTTATTAAAGCAAAGATAAATGTATATCTGAATTGTTTGACACCAAAATCAAACTATACGACTACCAGTTTGAGAAATATTGACTGGTAATAGCATTCTACAAACTATAGGCCAAGGGTGAATAACTCAATTCCGGTCATTTTTGGACAAACTGTTTCATTAGGTCAAATAGGCATTTATATTGTATATATTCTAAACAATTTGACACCCAAGTCAAAACACTACAGCCAGTAGTTGCTGAGATACAGACTGTTACATAGAAATTATTGTCATATTTAATTTTGAAATTCCTATGGAGAGAGTCATTCTAACATTTCTAGATGGCAAATGTACAAAAACAACCGGACCTTTACTCTCAACGGTCACAAATTTTCAAAAAAACAGATCCCTGGCACATGATTTCCAGCATTTAAGTACACATGGAATTGCTAAAGGTATAAACTTTTATCTTTGAGCATTTAAAAAAAAAATCACTGCTATTTGAAACATTTTTCATTTGGATTCTCCAAAATGAAGTTTTGTAGACATGATTGGCATTCCATTGCCTAATAGTGTATCCAAGTTCGTTAAAATCAATTGATAAACTTACTTAAAAAGTAGGTCAAAGGTCAATGTAACTTTAAATGACATTGAAAATGTTGAAATCTTCAAAGTTCATCGTGTTACATATCAATTGAATGGTAATTTTCTTAGCTATCTAATTGTATCAAATTTATGCAAATCAAATAATAAGCCATTGACTTCTGATCAATTGTTACGGTTTCCGAGTTCATTCATGCAAAAGCCGCAAAATCTTCAAACTGCTCTAGATCCGTTGGACATGGTCAGAACACGGGGAAATGTGGTGTGGCACGGTTTCCCAAGGATGCTCACAAATTTGCCAATTTTCATCAAGCTCGGAGTTTGGTCGGAAAAAATGAGTGGTTTGGCATGAAATGAGCCTAAAGTAAGAAAATATCAAAGTTTAAAAAAAAACTAGACATAACATTGATTTTGTGGTTTGGGCAACACGATGATTTTGTTTGGACATATATAATAAACACGATGATTTTGTTTGGACACATATAATACTTCATCTGCTTTGAAATTTTGTATAGCTTATATTTATAGGCTCTATATATGCCTTAAAAATGTTGGTGTTTTGCACATTTCGTTGGAAACTGTATTTTTAAACGACATCTCCGGGAATAAACTTTCTATGGATAAACCTATAGAACAATTAGTTTTGACCTAACAGATGAAATTTTACGGCAGTTTGATAATATGATGATAATGCCAAAAACATGTTGCAAAATGAGTCGGATCAAAAGTGGGTCTACTACTCAAATTACACAGTGTTAAAGAATAGAAAAATTGGAAATTTCGGTTTTCAAGCAAAACTTTGAAAATCTGTATTTTTTTTCCTTAACACTGTAATATTTGATTATAGTACACATGGGACTTATTTTCCGAGATTCCCAATTCAATGCATACGACATATAGAACATTCAATAGAAATCCAATTGGAAAGAATGGAGCCCTATATGTAACAAGAATTGCTAGAAAGGCAAGCTGGTTTCAAAAAGGGTCGTGGCACCGGTAATCAGATCGCCAACATTAGATGGATCATGGCAACTGCCAGGGAATATCAAACTATACATGTTTCATCGACTATTCAAAAGAATTCCATTGTGTTGACCATGACAAACTATGACTAACTCTCACCGAAATGGAAGTACCACACCACCTAGTCGCCTTGATAATTGCCTGTACACCAACCAGAAATCGGCAGTCAGAACTGAATTTTTGGCTGAAGGACTGCAGTGAAAAAAGGAGTACGGCAAAGTCCATTCTATAGCAAAACCTGTTCATCATGACCTGTTAGTTCATCATGAGAAAAGCCACTAAAAAAGCTGGTTGGTGCATACATTGGAGATCAAATAGTAAACATATTCCAATGCTATCACACAACTTTGATCACATAATCAGAAGATCTAAACTTTTAAAAACCAACAAAATTTATTGACATTGATTCTGACCAGTATTCTAATTGTCAGCATCCATTATATCAGAAAATTGGAGTAATTTGTACACTACTGGAGCGTATGAACAACTTGGTAACTGATGACGAGGACAACGTAACAGAAGAAGGAAACACCGTTACTGTCTTGGATATTTATATATAAATATCCAAGGTATATCTACTTGGCAGTTTAATTAATTGTTCCATTCAATGACTATTGACTTTAGGTGGAATAATGTTTAGTGTAGAAACTGTTTTAAGGTGGTGAAGAACCTGGTACAATATAGTCATCTTGGTAATTTAAATTTGAATTATATTTCAATGTGATCGTAAACTGTGTTTAACGTCAGGCGTAAGGTCAAACGCGGCTCTCTTTCCTGTTAAAAATCAGTGGTGACGCCAGGATTTTCCCAACGGGGGGCCATAGTCCCCGGCAGGGGCCAACTCGGGAGGTCGGATGGGTGTGGCTAGAGGTTTGGTTTTGATGAGCCCAAAAAAAGAAACGTTTTTGGCCCATTTTTATGTCTATTTCCTATTTATAGGGGCCATTATAAACATTTTTTTTGGCTTCCTCGACGAAAATGGTCAATCTTCCCCGACGGCGGGGGCAGCCTTCCCCGACGAGGGGTACTGCCCCCCACCCTCCCAGCTGGCGACACCACTGTTAAAAATTTCGATTACCGATGTATAAGTTCAATTGTTTCAAATCGCCCGATTTTTTCTTAAATATACAACTGACAAACAGGTTTTTTTGTTGTTAATCTTTGCTATGTGGATCGATCTTGTTAAATTAACCATTGCTAAAAATCTACTGAGTATAACAGAATTAATTATGTTTGCTTCAGCACTCGGTACAGGCAGGGTCGGCGCACAGAGTATTACACTGGATATGAAACGAACTATTATTGTTGTAGCGGATGGACTGAAGACAACAACCGAGGATGTTCAATTCGTGAGTGTTTATTTGAGAAAAATACTTTACCGTACTCTTGCGAAAGCTCCAAAGGCTTAACGAAGTGTTTCCCATTTTAAAGTGGGATTAAATGAACGGATCACGTATTCAAGTTTAGAAATTATGAGACCCTTCTAATATTTTAGAACGCATTAACAATAACAATAGTGAAAATAAAAATATCATAGCAGCAGCAAAAGCAAAGCTAATAACTACAGTTCAACAATCAGGCTTAATACAACTAAAATCCTCAATATCGCCACATTTAAAACGTACTTACGATAAAGAGTTACCATACGGTCTCCGCTCTTCTACGATCCCGAAAACCCCACCCCAACCCACACAAACACCTACACCACAACAAATACCCCCACACACCTATATGAAACGGGCACACCTGCCTTGCAAGAAAATCATGAAAATTCAGTGAGCGGAATTTAATGGACTAAGGGCGAGTGTCATTGATATTGTTGAAAGAAATTACATAGCGCTGACTGTTTTAATTTGTAACTCGTTGAAAATTGATGGAGAGCTTATCCAGATTAAAAGAGTGTTTAAAAGAAACTGCACGAATAGAGGGGCAAATAGTCGGCGACAATTAATTAATTGTGGCGCTTATTCGCACGAGTACGGTTGTCATTCTTAAATATCAGTGTAAATGAATTACAATCCCAGACCTGGCCAAACGACATTGACATTAAAAACTGATTTTAAAGATGTATTGTCACCTGATAAATGACAAAAATTGATTTTGAAAATGACTTGCTTATTTTGAAGAAATATATAAATTATGATCATTCCACCAAAACTTAAAATATTAAAACAATATTTACCCCTACTTTGCAACATTATAATGCATAAAATTAGCAAAAATCCATAAAAAGGCTGGAAGCCTATTATTTCAGTATAAAATCTTAGTAAACAGTTTTTAAATACTGTAATTTCTATTCTCAAGTTCATAACTTTGATGTTACTTTAATATAAACAAGTTAATTTTAGAATTAATGGTTATGACTTTTTGGTCATTTTTTAGTGACAATGTATCTTTAAGTCCGGCGTGACATTACTGACCAATGGTCACCTGCTAATGAAGTTCACGCATAGTGTTCCGGAGCTGAGCGAAATGCTCGAAACTGATTCTGTAACTGAGTACGACTATAAACAGGATAAATAGGATCGGAACGACTGCCCATCCGGTCTACGTTTTGACTGCGATTACCCTATTATCTTTATTTTTGGGTGCTTTCATTAATTACTCTACCACTAATAAGGTACTTCGCATATTTAACTTTGTATGATATTTCCGTAGACTTTGATAATTTAACAGTTGGGAAATAAAAATGATAAACAATTTTAAATAATTAATACATTTGTACAATACTGAAATGTACTTAAATTGAAAATAAAGTAGGCCTAGACTTGCTCCAAGTCTGTATATTATATTTTAAGTGTTTAATGAAATGCGCCACAAGTGGATGATGAAGTTTTAGTGGAGTGAGGTTTGTCGTTAACCTAAAACATCAGAAAGGTATGATGAACCACCTGCTATGGAACGCAATGGGTGCCTTTTAATCGTCTTTCACTATTTAAACCGAGTCACCGTCTTGAGTCAAGACTAGGAGTAGGCCCTATGACGGGAATCTAACTCAAGACCTTCAGCTTTTTAGAACGGTTCTGTTAAACGATTTTTTAACCGGTAGGTATAAGTAGGTATAGGCCCACATACTGTCCTTGCGTCAAGTGCTATTAGTGGCAGTGTACAGTACTTGATATTGACAGATCTTAAGTTGCACGACCTCATACAGTGTTGAATTTGAGGGTGAAAGAATATAATTGTATAGATAACAAAATCCTTTAATACACATTACAGTCGAAATCAATTAAATCAAGTAGGACTGTAAGATAGTTTTAATTACATTAAAAACGTTTGCTTTAAAAATAAAGTTGGAATTTAGACCAAATCATGATTAATTTACTAACATACCTGTCACATGTTTAAATGATCAAACCAAATACTTTACTCAAAATTTCAAATTGTTCATAGAAAATTGTACCTTCTTAAAGTGCACAATCTTTGAGACTCTTATGTAAGAAATTATTGTTTTTACATTTTTGAAAAATCACATTGTTTCAAAGAGTATTGTCTGAGATAAAACTGGTCCCATTAAATCAAAATAAAATCCTGACGGCGTGACCCAAAAATTTTGTCTAGTCTAAGTCATGTTTTAAGTTATAAGTAATCCAATAAAACTACTTTTATTGTGATCCGAATCTTATATCTATTAAAAAAAATCAATATGGCATCCAAAATGGTCGCCATTTTCAAATAGTCATAACTTTGCCAGCAATAAACACAATTCAAGATGACACACAATTTGACCGCTATCACAGTTTTTATAAGAAATTCCAACTAAACAATTTAGCTATAAATATAAAATACAGTACTTAATGCATATGTTTTATATTCAAGTCATGCATTCAATTTTATTCAAGTCATTCATGTTTTATTCAAGTCAAGCATTCAACCATAATTATGATATCTTGAAAAACATCAGCATCTGAGCAATTAAAAAAGATACCTTGTTTGTCCTCAGCTATATAAAAAGGCCCTGCTCAAAAGTTAAAAAAAAAGGTTAGCTCAAAATAATATTGTTATTTCCCTGCTGTAAGATTTCAAAAAGGGGAGGGCAAACAAAGTATGTTATTAGACTTAATTATAGCTTGAAAGCAGAGAAATTTGGCAAAATGGAACAAAAAGTCTTAATTAACCATTTTGGTTAGAACTTCGAAAACATACAGATATTGTACTCCATTGTCATGTTAAATCTGATTTTAACAGTTTTAGTGTTACTTTCCTTTCTTTATTTCATGAAACAAGTCAATGAGTACCGTATGAGTACACTATATGTAAATTGACAGGAAAATGTCATATTTGCAAGCAAAGCATTATTTTATGCTAAATTTTGTGCTGTATTTCCTTATTTGCACATACGTAAAATAAGGTCACAACAACGTATTAGATGAATTTGTATTTTTACACTTATTCTGTAGCATTTACTATATATTCAGTCAAAAAGTCTACGTTTCATCGAACTACATGTCATTGCTACAACTATCTTGTTTGTACCCACATAATACCATGTCGGATTACCAGATGTAAATTAAAGGTCTGTTTCAGTTGGTGTAAAGGATCCATCCTGCAATTTTCATCACCATTTCCTAGGAGGTGGTCTCGACTATTTAATCTTAAACTGTTAGGTAAAAACCTATACTGCTTTGCTGCTGCACTATATGAATTCTCAGTTGAAACTGGTGTCATCAACAATAAACAAAATCATCAAAATGTTGACAGCGGCCGGCCATCATCATGAGTTCCGACAAAGCAAAGCTACATTTCCAGGTCCTACCAACTTGCATTATAGATAATACTGTAGTTCTGAAGAGTTCAAAATCAGTATCCTCTAATAGAACTTGAACCCATAACTCTGAGGCATACATTGGGTGTCATTCGGACATTGCTCACATTTACAGGTAAAAGGAATGGACCAGACATTGTAATCTTGGTCATCCAATACTCAATGGAGTTTGCTATTACTTAGGTAGTTTGTAACTGTATTACCACAGAATTTACCTCGGAATTTGGTGGACTTGTCCAGATTATTTTATAGCTAGGGGCAAGAGTAATTTCTGCACACGACTTCACAGCAAGAATAAGCGGTAAATTTCACCCAGTGCAAACAGGCCCCACAGTAGCAATAGCTTGTTCTGCACCATCTTGATGGCAATGGAAGTGGCAAGATGGTTGTAACATGACATGTAGAGGCATATCTGCAACCATGCAACCACAATAATCCAAAAACGAGAAGTAGCATCCACTAGTGTTCAGCATGCAACATGATTAATAGCAGTTTTAACTGTTTTAAAAAACTGCCCATCAGTGATGAGATGAACAGATTAACATGGCATGCTTGCAGAATGTCGGCAGTGCAAATATTGGTTATAAACCAACTTGAATTGAACATGAAATTATCTTAACAGATTAACGACACAATTCATACGATTCTTGGTCGCAGAACAGTTGACTGTGTACAAATTCAGCGCCACATAATTTATCGCATATTTTATAGGCTACGTTGATTTCAGGGGCGGATTTAAAGAGTAGGAGCGGACTGGCTCCCCTTTCGCAGAGTAAAACATCAATATTATTAACATTGTCGATTCAGCAATCATAAGACAATAATTGATCCCTTAACACGCCCATGAGGCCATTTCCGGACATAGCCCACATGCCCGCGGACCCCTTAAAACTTTTACTCTCTACCTCCCCTTCCCCTCCCCTTTTCTAAAGTCTCCATCTGCCCATAGATTTAACACTTACGTTGTAGTCTCTCATATAGACTTCAAAACCCGAATCTCAAAATTAACAGACTTAATGCATAAAAATATGTATTTAGTATCTTTTCCGTTTACGTCGGTTTGTTTAACCAGGAAGTTGAGCGTACAGTTTTGTGATCGACCGTAATTTTTAAAACAACTTACAGGCCAACGTGACGTGACAGCAGGTATTTTATGTTACACTCATGCATAGTCATAAAACCATTATGTAAATGGGGCACCCTCTATCGGAATGTGGGAAAAGTCTTTGGGGAAAAATTCGCAGGCGGCGAACAATGGTTGGGCCCGATCGTCTTTATTTGAAAGGATCCTTTAATAACGTATAAATAGCCATATCTTATACCTGTGCCGTTGCGATAATTAAATTCTATCGTATAAAAGGTAATCTAATATTTTTAATTATCATACCTAATTTTATAGCGGTATGCTCACCGGATTGCGGTATTGGTGGGATGTGTGTATCACCAGGTAGATGTTTGTGCCACCCAGGCTTTGAAGGATTGCGTTGTAATGGTGAGTTACATATTCGTTTCAATGAATCGAATTATGATAAAAGGTTGACGCATATTTAATATTTATTCATGTTTTTACTACAATCATGTTCCACTATATATTTAGGCCTACTGTAGAATAGAAATACAATAAATATCCTGTTTCTTTGTTTCTTTTAATTGCGCTGTGATGCGTATAGCTAAGGCACACCCACCACCAACTAACCCAGCGAAGAAAATTACATCACCACTATTGTTTCCGGATGAAGATTTTCACCTGAAGCCGATATCAACCGAGCTATGAAGTGTCTTTAAAACCTGGTTGGCTTCTCTCATCTCAAATTATTGTAACGTTTCCGTTTAACACCGTCAAATCTCTGTCATTTGATTAGTATCACGAGACTCAACGATTAAGCGGAGCGTAATGTTGCAAAATGCGTAGTGATGCAAAATGCTCCATGCAATTGCCATTTCCAATCGTCTAGAGAGTCTAAATTTCAAAATTTCCATGCCCCAGCCAGTGGCGGTGGTATGGGGGGCGTGGGGGGGGGACTTGGGTCAACAGCCCCCCCGGTAGGGGACCTTCCCCCCCCCGTCAGGAAGAAAATTAAGGTTTCGTCGGGGGCTTTGTAGGGTACTGTCAAGGGACAGACGAACCCTACACCAAAACTGGCTTAAAAAAGCACGCGAAACACGGCAAAAAACGTTTTTTTTTTATTTTGCTCGTCAGACTGAAACCGGGACACACCCACCTCAAAATCGAACCTGCACAACTCGTCGGGTACCCGTGCCCCCTGTCGGATGCATTGCCCTGCTGTCGGGGAATTCCTGGTGCCGCCACTGGCCTCAACCCCAACCAGGGTGGGACTGAGGACGGATTCGTGACTTTACGCCCCTAAATTATGAAATTAATTACCAACAAACAGCAGAGGAAAAGGTACTGTATACATAAAAGGTCCTAGATTGGTCCAAATAGAACACGAGCATTGAAAAAATGACGTAATAACAGACCAGTCGCGGACGCGGGGAAAATCGCTACATGAGCGATTCAAGGAAACGCGTCCGCACCCGCCCGCGTCCGCACCTACCCGCCTGCGTTCGCCTCGTGGAAATGGCTCCATTGGAAATAACGATGAGCGAATTTTTTGCCCGCACTCGCGTCCGCCTCGTGGAAACACAGCTTTAAAGGAGCGTAACATACGCGGCGTACGATTATGTGTGTCTGACCTAGCCGGCGATTAGCGAAAGTCACTAATCCGGAGCGTAACTTGTGCTTCCTGTAAACTCCGGTTTAGCGTAAGCTACGTCGGAGCTACGCCTCGTACACCTGAATGGTTTTGTCCTTGTGTTACGTGTTGTCCAATCACAATTTGCAATCGGTCTGCATTGACCAATCATTTACGTATCATTATAGAAAAACTCACTGGCGGAAATTGTAAAATTGCATATGACTTGTGCTACGCATTGTGTCCGAACACCTTGGTCGTTACGCAGCAGATTAGCTTACGCCTTGCTTACGCTATGCTCCGCTTAAACCATGAATCTGGGACTCAACTATGTGGTGCGACGGTCGTACGGCGGTCGTACGACTAAACCGTCGCTCCCGGTATGTGTTGTTGGCAGACGTGAAGAGTTTTCTACTCGTCAGCCGTTAGTGATTTTCCTGTTGGAAGTGATTCGGCCAACGAGTAGTAGAAGATTTTCATCGCGTCTGGCAACACATACACAGGGAGTGACGGGTTTAGTCGTACAGCCGTTGAACGACGCAGTGAGTGCCCGGCTTTACGGAAGAACCTAAGTACCATCAACATGACGACTTGTCAAGAGAAACTATCTTGATAAGTCGACCTTTTTAGCACATTATGCCGACATATTAACTATTCGTTTAAAATATGGATTGTGTTTTAACAAATTTAACAGATTACTGGCAGAATGGCGTATCCGTTATCGTATTTTTTATATAAGTCTCGGAAACACATAAACTTGAGAAGTAGACTTTAACCTTATAATCGAACAATAATCTACTTCTTCATGTTTTATAATGTAAATAATAAAACTACAGTGAATATTTTTTTTTTAACTTTCTTGTAAAAAATAATTTTTAAAAATGTATTTTTTTATTATGATATAGATTTAAGTGTGAGAATCGTCGGTGGATCAAATTTCTATGAGGGGCGAGTAGAAGTAAATCCACGTGGAATTTGGGGTACTGTATGTGATGATGACTGGGACCTTAACGATGCTCAAGTTGTCTGCAGACAACTTGGTCTGGGGGACGCCATCGAGGCCCCGCATGGAGCCTATTTTGGTCAAGGGTCTGGATATATTATAATGGATAACGTCAGATGTTTAGGAACCGAATCCGATATTGCAAACTGTCCCAATAATGGATATAGATCACACAATTGCGGACATTCCGAAGATGCTAGTGTTAAGTGTGGTAAGTATTGATCAGGTTTCAATCAGTTACAAATTGGTGTTTTTAAAAGCTTCTTTTCGGAAGCTTACTACCAATGATATATTAAAGTAATATGGACTGCTAGGTGAGTTATAGTTAAAATGATAGGTCCCAGGTGCTATGAAAACTGCTAGAGCTTTCATTGCACCGTGGGACTATTTCAACTATAACCTAATCTTAAAGCATTCCATATTAGTGAGGTTTCGCAAACTTACGAAATACAAAAACGTATACATCACACTCCATTTTCTGAAAGTTCCTAAATGTGTTAAAAAAAATATCAAATTTTCTGCCTATGAATTGTTGATGATCGTAGTAAAGTACTGACCAACTGTGACGGATAATTACTGTGTTCTATTCAAACGTTGCAATAATTTATGACGTATCCGTTTTCGTTTTTGTATTTCGTAACCTTGCGAAACCTCACTATTACTTTAATTTACCGACGAAAGTTGACTGATCTTCCGAATAAAGTTGATGACCCTTCATATACCTAAGCTAGGGCATAGCTTTCGTAGGCCCAGCCTATAGGCGACTAGGTATAGGATTGGCTAGACCTAGACCCGGGAGTTGCTCTAACACGGCCTAAAATTCAAACAACATACAACTTCACTATGTTGACTTTTTGCATTTCTAGGCAAAGAAAAAACAAATCGCTAGCCAGACATGGATAACGCCCGAGTCTATGCGCATGCACAGTGTACTGGCAGGCGGTAAGGAGTAATTACTTGCTCATTATTCCATCAGATTTCGAGATTCTTAGAGTGAGGTATTTAAAACACTATAACTAGCGAATTAATTTGTAGGTCTGCATGTCGTTTAGTTCTTGGTACGTATTGGTCAAGAGCATATATTTAATTATTTTATATTAGACTTTCAACAAAAATAAAATGTAATTGTTAATTACAGAAGAAAATGATTTCTTCGTTTAAATGAGTGATACAAAATTACAGAAATAATTTATTGTATTAATATCAGTTTGTGTATTAATTGAGTAACTTAATTTCAGATGGATTAACATTAGAGTACTTAATTATAATGTTTATAAATATCAATGTCTGCGAAAGCAAATTAATGTAAAATTGTATTATTCTTCAACAAAGTTGTATGTACAAATTTTGACTATTCTATATTTTTTTATCAATTTTGACCTTCTCCAATTTCAAATTCTAATTCAAGGACCCCCAAACGCAACTTAGTAAGAATACGTACGTGTATATAACGAATATTATTTTATATTTATTTGTTATAGTTAAAAATTAAAATTATCTGTACCTTACATAATACCGGTATTTAGGCCTAAGCCTAGAAAATAAATTAATTTGGTAATGACAATTTTGACGTTCAATTACCGTATTTAAAGAAGTTATTTCAGAAATAAATGAAATGCTGCTTTCAACATTATTCGTACCATTTTAAACCATACGTACTGTTTTATAGTAGTAATTATCTTGCTTTCTCTTTTCTAAAAAAATATATATATTTTTGGATTCAGCTAACCCATTTACAATGTTTACAATTATCGCTTTTAGGTGTAGACAATGAAGATCCAAGATTCATCAGTTGCCCAGTCGATTTAGTTGTTAATACAAGGCAGGGGAGATGGTACAACCAAGTGTATTGGTCAGAACCTACTGTGTCTGACGATGTAGGTATTAAAATAATGACGCAGTCACATATGCGAGGAGATAGATTTGGACTCGTTGACGGGAAATCAGCTGTCCATACTGTGCGTTATCATATAGAAGATTACTCTGGAAAGGAAGCAGAATGTATCTTTAATGTTACTGTCATGGGTATGATTTTAAGCCGTTTTCCTAGTATCCCTATATTAGGGTTCATCTGTGAAAAATTCTATGAAAAGGTTTTTCAACCTATTCTATAATAGGTTTTTCCAACTGTTTTGAATAAATGTAGGTGTTAATATTCATTTTTAAAAAGTTAGATGATATAGCAGGTTAAGAAAGTGCCTTTAACAAGGTCAAAGGTACTTGACCTTTGCTAAAATAACCATAATTGTACAGCATATCAGGAATCCGATATCGTATGTGGATGATATTGGTGTCAAAATGTAGAGAATTGTACTGAAAAAAAGAAATAAAATACATTTTAATGTTTGTAATTAACTTATGACATTGAATTCTGAGGTCAAAGGTCAAAATAGGAATTCTTCATTGATTTTTGGTAGATCTGTGAGAAAATGTTATAATAGTATTTTCAACTGTTTTGAATAATTGTAGATGTTAATATTTACTTTAAAAAGGTAGATGAGGTAGCGGGTTGGGGAACTTTTACAAGGTCAAGGTCATTGATCTTTGCAAAAATGACCATTGTATCTTAGGAATCCAATATGGTTCGTGAATGATATTTGTGGCAACATTTAGAATTTGTACTGAAAAAGAAATAAAATACATTTTGATGCCTCCAAGTAGATTATGACCTTGAAATATGAGATCAAAGGTCAAAATAGGAATTTTATTAGTGTATTCACATATTAGTCACATCTTAGCCAACGTAAGTTTAAACGTAAAAATGTTACATTTTCAACTAATTTACTTATGTATGTACAGTGACAGAGTTAATGCGTGGGGATTACGAGGCTTACACTACAATTGACCCAAATTTTGTTTTCTCGGCTTTAATGACTATGAACTAATTAAATACATGTAGGCCTACAGCATCCGCATAAGATTCTTTGAGAAATGTTACTGCAAACTGTAACTGTTTTTTTTCTTGTGAATCCCAGACTCGGCATTTAACCCCCCCCCCCCCCCCCCCCCCAAAAAAAAAAA